>JAPKLY010000818.1:8469-43539 GCA_026898435.1 Prunella vulgaris | reverse complement strand
TTTTTTAAATTAAACGGGCCGGGCCGATTAATGTCTCTATATGCAGTACATAATTAGAGGTTTTACTGTTTTAGTTCTAGGAAACCCTTTTCGCAAATTTTGGCAAAAGACAAATTTTGCAAAAATAGTCAAATATATCATGAGCACATGTTTGAAACATATAGTTTGATCGAGTCAACTAAATTCTTCCCCTTTTTTTTTTTTTCTCTTTCTACAAAAAAAGAAAAAGACACCCTCACGCGTCTTAAAGTCAAAGTCTTGCATCCACTATACTATCCCGCTTCAACTTATATAATTCAGTTGTCTTGTCCAAACTTGTATATATATATTGATGGACGGAGTCTGACATATATAATTGAACATTCACACTTTAATTTGCTCATTAATTTCCTATATATAATTCAGTTAATTAGTTCCGTTTGAAAACCTATATATATATAGCTTAATTAGCTCCCATAAAAATTAAGAGTAGTGAGTTTATATAATTAATAGCTAGCTGTTGGAGATGGCCGGAGGCGGAGGAGGAAGGTCGTTGGAGCAAACGCCGACGTGGGCCGTCGCGGTTGTGTGCTTCGTTCTCGTTGCTATCTCCATCATCATCGAATATATCATCCATTTGATTGCTAAGGTATTAATTTAATGTACATGCAAAAATTTTAATTCTTAATAAGAATGACGTCTTGAATTAATTAAAATCCTACAGAAAATATATAATTCTACTACTCATACTGAATTATATATATATATATATATATATTACCAATGATCTATAAATTCGCAACTATATATATATTTTGAATTTTTTTTAATTTAATTTGATTGCATGAGTATATTAATTAATGAAATTATGTGAAACGTTTGCAGTGGTTGAAATCAAAGCACAAAAGGGCACTATATGAAGCCCTTGAGAAGGTTAAAGCAGGTAATAAATAAAATTATAATTTTATCTTTTTCGCATTTTTAATAATATTATTGGTGAGTACATAAAAGTGTCATCAATTTCTAGTTTTGGTATTTAATTATATATTAATGAATGTTGGTGTTGTTGTGTGGCCGGGGATGAAAGAGTTGATGCTGCTGGGGTTCATATCTTTGCTGCTGACAGTAGGACAAGGCCCAATATCAAATATATGCATACCGGAGAAGTTAGCTGCCACGTGGCACCCGTGCACCAAGAAACAAGAGGACTCCAAGTATCGCCGCCGGAAACTCCTCATGGACGATGGCGCCAGCAACCGCCGAGTCTTGGCTGCTGCTGCAGGTGGAGCTGACAAATGCACAAACAAGGCATGACTATTTTCTATCCATTATTTTTTTTTCTTTTTCTTTTTTATATGTCTACAAATTTTGTTTTCGTTCTTATTTAGAAATTATTATTCAATCCTACAATCTTTTTATTTTTTTTGTTTTACCTATTATTTCAGTATAATATTACTCCCTCCGTCCCAAAAGACATTGTAGTGTCTTTTAGGCACGCAGTTTAAGGAAAAAGTATAAAAAGTACATTTTTATGAATATTATATGTTTATTATGAGAGTAGAGTTTAATAAATAGTTTTCACTTTTAAATATGCAAACGTTTTGTGGGACAGTCCAAAATAGAAAGTATGCAATGTCTTTTGGGACGGAAAAAATATTTTTTATTAAATTCTGTGTCACTAGATTTAGAAAAATTAATTTTGTGAATGGGAGGAGTACTACTACGTATATATGATTTTAAATAGATGAAATTAATTAATGTAGAATTAAACTTAAATTAATAATTGTTGGAAAATTAAATATATATATATATATATATATATATATATATATTTGCAGGGGAAGGTGGCGTTTATATCTGCAGATGGTATTCATCAGCTCCATATATTCATATTTGTTTTGGCAATTTCTCATGTCATCTATTGTATCACCACCCTTGTTTTGGGAAGAGCTAAGGTATATATATATGATTAATTATTTTATATGTATATATGCAAATGATATATATTGGTAATGTACGTATATTATCCAAATATATATATGGCACTAACACAGCTCTCTTGTAGCTAGGTGTCATTTAATTGGTATATATATATGTTAAATCACTCAATTTTGGCACTTAATTGATGACTCTTTATGTAATTTAATTTGTTTTTGTTAACTGAGGAGTTTAGATGAGAAAGTGGAAGACGTGGGAAAAAGAAACAAGGACAGTTGAATACCAATTCTCAAACGGTATGTACATTGATAATATCTGCACCTAATTAAATATATACTTAATTAATTTAAATGACATTTATTTTTATTTTTATATAATATTATTTTGACAAAAAGTTTTGTATGTACCAAATACATTATGCTATTCGAGTGACAATATCGGTTATTTTATTGAACAGTACAAATGAAAACAATTTAATACAATTAAAATTGCATTTGAGTTGCATGATATTCATGATGAATAATATACGCACATATGTATATTATGGAAATGAATACAAAAGTATTCAAATATGAACATGAGCAAAAAGAAAAATATATATATAATATATATTGTAATTTAATCTGTTTTTGAATTTTTTATTTATTGGCAGATCCAGAGAGATTTAGGTTTGCAAGAGAAACCTCATTTGGGAGGAGGCACTTGAGCTTTTGGAGCAAAACGCCAATTTTACTATGGATTGTAAGTAATAATTAGTTTCACTAATCACATACATATTATATATAATAGGGATTAATACCAAAATCATTCCATAACTTTTCCACTTTTTTTTATTTGGTCTCATAACTATATAATATTTCTATTTAGCCCCATAACTATGTAATATTTTAATTTACTCCCATAACAATTCAGATCTTACCAATTTAGTCCCATAAAAATTCAAATCTCATCAATTTAGTTCCATAACAATTCAGATTTAGGACTAATTTGATTAAATTTGAATTGTTATGGGACTAAATTGAAACATTACATAGTTATGGGACTAAATTGAAACATTACATAATTATGAGATCAAATAAAAAAAGTGAAAAAGTAATGGGACGATTTTGATATTAATCCCTATATAATATATAAATTATTTTCATGCATGAGAGTGAGACACCACAACAAGTAGAAAGGGGAAACAACTTTATCAATGTTACACAATTGACTTATAGTAAGTGTGAAGTTAATTAATAAAATATAAAAAATGTATTTTATTGATATAAATTATTTTCATGAAAAAAAAAGGATTGAGACATTGCAAAATATAAAATGTGAAAAAAAAAGTTGGGTCCGAGGACTATCTAATTACATCAATTTAACATTAAATTATATAATTAAATTGAATAATTGTGAAACTCATATAACGAGGACGTGAATGTGACCCTATAAGATAAGATGACACCTCACTATTTTTAAGATTATTAATTTATGCTACTGTTGACTTCTTCTTCCACTGGATACAATATTAATTATTAAACTCCAAGATAATTACTTGACCCTCTAATTATGTTTATCAAATCATCATTGATTTATTTAGTTTTTCAACGTCAATATGTTAGTCAGATTAATCTGCATTTTTTTAAACGGTTATCCTCCAATTTTTTTATAATAAAATACATTTTTATCATTAAAAAGACGAAATTCATTTTCATATTTTTTGTTTAATTAACAATCATTTTTTAATGTGATAAAGTTATTTAAAGTTAAGAGACTCGATAAATACATTTTGGATGTGGGATTATATAATTTGAAGTTCTAGTCTTATAATATATATCAGTTGCACTAGTCAATTCAATTATATTTTTTTTAAAAAAATTGTGATTACTTAAAATTTGTTTTTTTTTAACTGAAAAATAACCAATTTTTAATAAATGTAACTTTTCAGTTTTTACTTTTAATAATAGGGATGATTTTTTTTTTTCAATATACACCTAACACATAAAAAAACTTACTTTAAATTGAGAAGGATTATTACGTTAATTTGACCCACTAAATTATTGTCAAATAATCATATGGATAGCTTTTTGCGAAAGAAAACTATTCAGTGGAAAAGAAAATATTTTAGGATATAGTCTTATATTAGATGATCTGATCAGGAGAGCAGAAACCAACTTCACAATATGATATTATTGAAAAATATTTTTTTTATGTAAAACTAGTTCATAATATAAAAGTAATACTATTACATAAATTTACCGATACAACTACTATTAATAACATAACTTTTTATATTATAGTTTTATAGAGTTTATAAATTTAATATTATCAATAAATACATATAGAATAGAATTTCATTATTTGTTTATAAGCTGGATCATATATATGAAACTAATTTTGGTAGCAAAATGAGGGAAAGAAATTAAAAAGAAATTAATATAAAACCAACATCGATCTCCTCCATATATGCATGTCATAATCGTTTGGTTGGATGTAAAATCAGAATTAAATTTTTTTTCAATTTGCAGGTTTGCTTCTTTAGACAATTTGTGAGATCGGTCCCAAAAGTCGATTATTTGACTCTACGTCATGGATTTATTATGGTATATATATATATATATATATTAATTCCTTAATTTCAGCATATATATTATTTATTATAGCTAGATTAATATTTATACAATTAATAATTATATCTGACTGTGCATGATTAATCCATTAGGCACACTTGGCACCTCAAAGCCATGCCAGCTTTGATTTTCTCAAGTACATCAAGAGGTCACTTGAACAAGACTTCAAAGTGGTTGTGGGAATTAGGTTAATTTCTACACTTCTTTTTAAATTTTTTACATATATATATATATATATATATTCGAAATAATTAAAGTTTAATTTATTTCACCTCTACAATATTTTTAATTATATTTATCTATTCGTAATTTTTTTTTGAATTTCAGTCCACCCATCTGGTTTTTTGCTGTGGTGTTCCTACTCTTCAACACTCATGGTGAGCGATTACTTAATTTTCGTTTCTAAATCTTGGATGAAACTGTTTTATCATAGACGGAACTTCAATATCTCATTTTCATTTGGAAAACATTAATCAATTGCATGTGTCATTGGTTTGATGTAATATCCCTCGCACAAATTTAATTTGGTGAATAAACTCATTACCCGGCCATTCAAATATTAGTTGATTCTTGAGTTTCATATTGAAATGTATGTAAAGGTTTATATATATGAACCAATTTTAACTATAAAATAATTAATTGGACTGACCAAGAGTATTAAAATTTTCATGAGAAATATACAAAATTTGAGTTAATAATATTTATGCTATAAATGTTATAAATTTTATTGACTCTAATTTTTTATACCCATATGAATATTTTGATACATTTGATCAAATATTTGATATTTTAAAATAAGTTTATCATAAACTATTTTTATATAAAATATACTCTTAAATCCATTGTGGCATATATATGTATCAATTACCATGTAATATATATATATATATATATATATATATATATATATATATATATATTGATATAGCATTATTAAAATGTCTTAGTCTTGTATGCATCAGGTGCACTGTGCAACTCAAATTCATTTATAAAAAGTTACACAATACTAATAAAAAGTTACAAATATTATTACTGAAAAATGTATCTTTTACGTTGTAATTTTTCAGTAATAATATGTGTATTTTTTTAGTTATAAATGGTATAACTTTTTAATAATATATTTGAGTTGCACGGTGCATCTGGTGTAGAAGAGACTTACTCTATTAAAATACCATTATCAATCTTGTATACTTATTTTAGATCAAGAGTTGACTTAATTGTTTATATATCTTGTGAACAGGCTGGTATTCGTATCTTTGGCTTCCGTTCATCCCATTGATTGTAAGAAGTCAAATACACACCTCATTAGTTGACTTCAAAAGTACACGTAATTCAGTTTGACTTTTTGTTTTTAAAATGTTTTTTTTTTTTTATTAAGATTATACTGATGGTGGGGACAAAGCTTCAAGTGATAATTACGAAAATGGGGCTGAGGATTATCGAGCGTGGAGAGGTGGTGAAGGGTGTTCCCGTAGTTCAACCTGGAGATGATCTTTTCTGGTTCAATCGCCCACGTTTGATTCTCTATCTTATCAATTTTGTGCTTTTTCAAGTAAATAAATTCATCCCCTCGTTCATAAATTCTCTAATTATTTTTTGATCCTTTTTATATGTACATTAGTAGTTAATTTTTTTTTCTAGCTTACTTATAATATATAAATATATTCATTCCGTCTCGCTATAAGTTGCTCGTTGCTTTTGGCCCACGAATTAAGATAAAAATGAAAAGTATAAGTGATGTGATGGATAAACTGGAAAAATATAAGTGATGTGAATGTAAAAAAGTGAAAAAATAATAAAAATAGTGTAAAAAATATTGAAAATAATAATAAAGAAGTGAATAGTAGTTTCCAAAAAAGATAAAAAAGTAAATGAACAACATATAGTGGAACGGACCAAAATGACAACATGAGCAACTTATAGTGAGACGGAGAGAGTATATATATATATATATATATATATTTCAAGTAATGCTGATATAATTTTGGTTTCATCATTGCAGAATGCATTTCAACTAGCTTTCTTCATCTGGAGTTGGGTAAGAAATAAATCTCTACTGCATGAAAAAGAGAAAAAAAAAATTAATTTAAAATTTTGAAGTCCTCAATTTTTTTCATATATATATATAATTGTGTTCTGACAATTCCTATTGTACGACAGTATGAATTCGGGTTGAGATCGTGTTTCCATGAACATGTGGAAGATATCGTGATCAGAATCTCAATGGGGTGAGTCTTACTTTAAATATTATTAATGACTTGACTAATTAGTTATTACTATAATGTGTTAATTAATGGCTCAATTATCAAACTACAAAACTGAATTTCTTTTATCAAACAATGAATTTCTTTTATCAAACAATAATTTTTTTTTTGTTTTTTCTCTCCAGGGTTCTCATACAGATTCTTTGCAGTTATGTCACTCTCCCACTCTATGCCCTCGTAACGCAGGTAATAATATATAATCATAGCTAACATAGAATTTCATTTATATAATTTATACATTGATACAATTATGGGCATTTGCATATTAATCTTATAATTATTAATATTCATAATATTAATTAATAAGTTCAAATTTATCATCAAGTGATTGTTATGGTATCATTCAATAAAATTAATAATATAAATTTGAAATAATTTTAAATTAATACAATTTTAAAGCAATATTTTTAAATTGGTATAAAAAATTTACTTAATAAAGTAAACATAAATTGAATAATAGAATTTTTATTTTGCATATAATACCAGTTTAAAAATAGTGTTGTAAAATGTACTCCCTCCGTCCCATAATTGTTTTCATACTTTCCTTTTTCGTTCGTCCCACAATTGTTTTCACACCCTATAAATGGAAACTATTATTTTAACTTTATCCTCACAATCCAACTAATCTCATTATTTTAATAATATAACTTTACACAACATTCTACTTTTCTTAAAAATTGTGTCATCCCAGAGGTGAAAACACCTCTAGGACGGAGGGAGTATCATTTTGCAATTGCATCTATAATTTTATATTTAAGTTTGACTAGAGAATTTGTGCTTAGTTATATATGGTAATATAAATTTAAAATATGTTACTAAAAGCATAAAATGAAACAAGATTAACCCTTGTGATTGTGCAATTTTTTTTCTTATTATCATCCACATGTTATACATACATACATTAATATTTATAGAATACAAAATTAATGAAAGTGCAAATTGAAGTGAGCTAGGCGATATCATCTCGTGATTAATTTTGCGTACTTACATGCATATATAATTCATTGACAGATGGGAACATCACTGAAGCCAACCATATTCAATGATAGAGTAGCAACAGCCCTAAAAAATTGGCACCACACCGCCAAGAAGCACATCAAGCAAAGCAAGCAAAATTCCACCACCACCACCCCCACCTCGAGCCGCCCCGCCACGCCAACCCATGGTACGTCACCCATGCACCTACTCGGCCGCCATTACCGGAGTGATATCGATAGTCCAACGACATCCAACTACGATATGCAACATTGGGACCCCGAGTGGTCACCCTCCCCCACTCGCTTCCACCACCCTAGTGATAGAATTTTGTCACTACACACCCACATTGAGGTTGGTGATGTCGAGCATGATCAGGCAGAGCTTCAACATGACTCCGGCTCACCCCGGGTGGCGCCGCTGCCCGTGAGTGATCTTCACCAACATGAGATCGATATTGGTGGGTCGAAGGTCTTCTCATTTGATAGGAGAGCAAGTACATAAGGATTTTTTAATTAACTTTGAAATACATATGTATAAGATGTTGGGGTGGTGGAACTAGAGGATTGATCATGCAAAAGTTAGGGGCGCTTGTTTCAAATTCTTCAATGGTAATGGGAATAAAATTTTATTTTTCTTTTATATATACCCTTACATATGTTGAATGAGAGTTTGTGTTCATGGTGGTTACATCATTAGTATTGTGCTCCAATTTTGGAATAAATTGACAAAAAAAAGAATTGTTGATTGTGGTATGGGGGATTGATTGAGGATGATGATTATTTAATGAGATGAGTGTAATGAAATGAGGGTATGATTACCTTATTTAGGAGGAACACCTCATTTGTTCTCATTAACTACTATAATTACTATACATTTATCCCCACTCTCATTACCATTGAAAATTTTTCATACAAAACGCCCCCTTAGTACATTTTCATTGATTTCCAACATGTAATATTGGACAAATGGAATTGTGAAGTCTATCTGCACGCAATTCTTGAGAATTATCTTCCTTGAGATATTTGACATTTATGGAACGTTGATGTTATTCTTTTATACTTTTTTGTTGTATTTTTTATCAATATTCTAAAAGTCATTAGTCATTCAAATGATTAGGTCTAGCGACTGGTCAAGAACTAATTGGAAATACCTAAATGATAAATATAATTAATTATTTAATAAATTAATAATAAATATTATACAGAGTGTGAATGTAAATATTGTATTTCCATTGAGTATAATGATTTACATTCTACATTATATACAAGAAACTTTCCTAAACTATACAAGGAAAGAGTCAATTACAATACCTAAAATTATGAAGAGCCAACTACAATCACTAAAATTATGAAATCAAATCTCACAATTATTTTATGCTATTATCCCCCCTCAAGCAAGACGAGGGATGTGGTCCAACGCGCAGCTTGCCTCTAAAAAATTCAAAGAGAGGTCGATGTAACGCCTTTGTAAAGACGTGCGCTATTTGTAAATCCGACGAAACAAATTGTGTATCTAGGCGGTCAGTGGAGACAAGCTCTCGGACAAAGTGAAAGTCAATGTCAATGTGCTTAGCTCGTTTATTATCACTTGGATTTTGACTTAGGAAGATTGCACTAATGTTGTCCGAATAGAGAATCGGGCAATGAAGCTTGACTTGAAGCTCACGCAATAATTGTAGCAAACAGACAATTTCTGAAGCTGCATTGGCCAAGGCAAGATATTCAGACTCACAACTAGATCGTGAAACAGTAGGTTGTTTCTTAGCGCTCCAAGAAATGAGATTTCCACCAAGATAGATAGAGTAACCATAGGTAGAACGTCTAGTTTCCACACATCGGGCCCAATCAGCGTCAGAGTAGACAATGAGAGCAAGTGAGGAGCCACGAGAAAAAGTCAAGCCAAAGGATGGAGTACTCTTTACATAGCGAATAATTCGTTTCAAATAATTGGTCGAGTGATTGTGAGATATTGAAGAGCACCCACTAGAGATCGATAAAGTGTAGGGTCATCAAATAATTTTCCCTCTGAAGATTGTTGACAACCAGCAACTAAAGGAGTTGAGACTAGTTTAGAATCCTTAAGAGATGCTCGTTGAAGAATGTCACGAGCATATTTTGCCTGATTGAGAAAAATACCAATAGGTGTATAAGTAACTTCAAGACCTAAGAAATAGTTAAGTTTTCCCAGATCCTTGATAGCAAATTTCTGGCCAAGACGACCAATGAAATCCTGCAAAACCTCTTTAGAATTTCCTGTGAGAATGAAGTCATCAACGTATACTAAAAGATATAAAATAGATGACCGACGAATGTAAATGAATAGTGAAGAATCAGAACGGCTGCAGATAAATCCAATTCTCAAGAGAAAGTCACTGAGGCATTGAAACCAAGCATGAGGTGCTTGCTTGAGCCCATACAATGCCTTTTTAAGGCGAAAAACATGATTCGGAAACTGAGCATCAATAAATCCAGGAGGTTGTTCCATAAACACAGGTTTCGACAAAGCCCCATTAAGAAAGGCATTTTTTACGTCCAACTAGTGAAGTGGCCAATTGTGCAAAACAGCTAGAGACAACACTATACGACTATAGAGGCTCGAATAACTGGACTAAACGTATGAGAGTAATCAAAATATGGGAAATGAGTGAATCCTTGAGCAACAAGTTGGGCTTTATATAGATCAATTGAACCACCAGCTAAGAATTTAGTTCGAAATACCCATTTTGACCCCACAATATTAGTATCAGGAGGACGAGGTACTAGATCCCAAGTCTGATTTAAATGCAAAGCAGAGAGCTCCTCATTCATAGCCTTGACCCATTCCGGGCACTTTAATGTAGATTTAATGCCTCGAGGCTCACTAACCGCAAGAATAGCATTAAATAGACTAGTACAAGCATAATCAGCTACATGCTTTGGTTTAAAAATACCTGATTTTGCCCGTGTTTGCATGGGATGAGTTGAAGGTGGAGCTACTGGATGAATTGGAATAAGTGGAGGAGAAGCAACGGGGCTCGACTCATCTGGCAAAACATGTTCCACAAACGGCGTAATAAGGGGCTCAGCCTTATGAGTAGGAGGCTCGTGCAAGTCTGGGTGCATATGCCGTGGAGTGGAAGGCAAGATATGAGCATCTCAAATGGTGCATGGGCTTGAGTTAGGTGCTTCATTAGAGGCACTAGAACTCTGGGTTGACAGTCCAAGGAGACGAACAGGTTCAAAAAATTCTGAAATAGGTAAATGAGTAGAGCCAGACCTGTTAGGAGATTTAGAGAATGGAGAAAATGTCTTATCAAATTTAGCATGACGAGATATATAAATGCGGAAGGATTTTGGATCGAGACAACGAAACCCTTTGTGAGAGCTACTATAACCTAAAAAATTACAAGATGTGCTACGCGGCTCAAATTTACTTGTAGTATAATCTCTGAGGCATGGATAAACTCGGCAACCAAAAGGATGAAAATTCTCAAAGTTAGGAGTGGTGGAAAATAATAACTCAAATGGAGACTTATAATTGAGCACCTTTGATGGAAGGTGATTTATTATGTACACCGCACTACTGAATGCATCTACCCAGTATTTCACAGGGGTGTGAGAGTGAAAAAGCATTGCAAGACCCGTTTCAGTGACATGTCTATGTTTCCGCTCTGCTCGTCCATTTTGAGCTGGAGTGTATGGGCAAGAAAGAATGTGACGAATGCCTGATTCTCGAAAAATATTCTGAACCTTATTGTTTGCGAATTCTGTTCCCCCATCACTGTGAAAAGTTTTAATTCTACGAGAATTGATTTTCAACAAATGCACGAAACTGGAGCAATACATCAAAAAAATCAGATTTATGACGTAATGGGTAGAACCATGTGAAACGTGAGAAATCATCCACGAAGATAACATAATAACGAAATCCAGAATCAGAAATAACAGGCCCAGGCCCCCATAAATCACAATGTACTAGATCCAAAACAGAAGATGATCTTTTGTTATCCAAAACAAATGGCAAACGTCTACTCTTAGCCTGTTCACATGAATCACAAATTTCAGGTTTGGGAAGTAAAGCAGTTACAGAAATACTCCCAATTTTATTTAAAAAAGAAATAACATCAAAAGAAACGTGGTCAAGCCTGGAGTGCCACAACTCAAAGGACGCTTTCGGTGTACTAGCTGCTATCAATGCCACTTTAGGAACATCCAAGATATAGAGGCCATTCCTACATCTGCGTTGGGCCAATATTTCCCAAGTGACTCGATGTTGAATAGTAAAACAATTGTCATTAAAAACCACATCAGCCAGTGAATCAGAAGTCAATTTGCTTACGGAAAGCAAATTTTTAGTAAGTCCCGGAACAATCAATACCTCAGACAGATTAATGGAAGCATTTATAAAGCATGAACCAACATGAGAAATTGACAGGAAGGCATCATTACCAACAATAACTTTATCTAAACCTGTGTAGGGTAAAGAGGAATCCAAGTGAGACTGAGATGGGGTCATATGGGCAGAGGCGCCCGTATCTAAGTACCAATCTGATGAGGGAGGGTCTGAGACCGAGCAAGCCGCTGAGAATGCTTCGGCAATGTGGGCTTGAGAAGCCATGGTGGCGTGAGGAGATGAGGAGGCTGGAAAAAAAAAAAAAAAAAAAAGAGGGGAGGAAGGTTCACGATAAAAGGAGAATTTGGGTTTCAGTTGAGTAGGCTGATACCATGTGAATGTAAATATTGTATTTCCATTTAGTATAATGATTTACATTCTACATTATGTACAAGAAACTTTCCTAAACTATACAAGGAAAGAGTCAATTACAATCCCTAAAATTATGAAGAGTCAACTATAATCACTAAAATTATGAAATCAAATCTCACAATTATTTTATGCTATTACAGAGAATAATAATAAAGAATAACCATCACTACCTTCCAATATTAAAATTATAAGTTATAACAACCATGAAACTCAAAATCAATAAAAATACAATTAAAAAATGACACATATTAGTTCAAATTTTAAAATTTTAAGTTCTACATATTTAATATGACAACACTAAAGTTTGCAACATTAAGTTAAATTAGGGTTTGCAGTATTTCTATTAAAAAAAAAAGAGAAACGAGGCTAATCGGTAACAACCTAGTCGGCTCTAGGTGTTAAATACTACCCTAAATATATGTATATATTTTTTTGCATTTTGGTGTAAATAGGATTGGTCAAGGACCGACTAGCGATTACTCAACGTACAACTAGTCAGCTCCGGCTTTTAGAACATTGAATTCCATCTTAATTAAATTTTGTTGGCAAAAATTTGATTATATGTATCTAATGCACTGTATAGCTCAACTAAGTGTATCATTAAAAGTTAATAGATGTTCTATAAGAAGAACATATAAATTCACTAATGTTAATTGTTCTCATGAAAACTGCTAAACTTAAATGATGATTAGTTGCACCGGACAGTCATTGTACAGAAGTGTTCAATTTAATCATATTAGTATGTATTTGCGATGTTTCCACCATAGCGTTGTGTTTTTATGTTATGTAACTGTGACAGCCCATAAAATAATAACACAAAGTTCAGTTTGGCCAAATGTGATGCCTCATGTGCTCGAAAGCATAACCTTTAAGCTATATTTTAAAAAGCGAGTTTGACCGGTTGGTCGAACTGGTCCGACCCCTATTCGTACAACATGTCGAATGGTCTAAAAATGTAGGACCGCACTTTCTCTGAAGCGCTAGGTCGAACCGGTCAACTCGGTGTTTTTGCTTTATTTGTTAAAGAAAATCTTTGAGGATTTTGTTTTATAATTTCTCTCCGTCCCACGGGAATTTGTACACTTTCCTTATTTGGATGTCTCATACAAATTTGCACACTACTAAAAAAAGAAACATTGATTTACGTGCACACTCACAAATCTATACACATATTTACCCATATGTCACTACTTTATATATAAAATACATTTTCCTTAAAAAATGTGCCGTCCCGTAGGGTGCAAATTCCTACGGGACGGAGGGAGTAACTTTTACTGAAACCCTTATCAGATTTGATTTGTATTTTATATCATTTCAATTGCATTCTCTATCCTTATTTTTCTCTAAATTCTTAATCTATTATTTTCACATATTTCTACTAAGTCATGTACGAAATTTGAAATTTGAATAATGAGATCAAGCTTTAGTAGTATTAATTGAGATATTCTTTAAAATTAAACATTTTAACATTGTTAATCGTAGACATTTGGTGAACTTCTTATACATTTGATATTTTAAAACATTTGGTGAACTTAATTTTACCTTTGATATTTTTATGATATATGGTGGACTTATTTTAGTAAAATATTAACATTTAATTTAGATTGTAAAAATAGAACTTTAAATAAGAATATTAGATGTGTATTTATTTAGTTTTTATTGTATTTGTATATAAAATTTATTATTTTTAGAGAAAAATTATTTATCGTGTCTTTAATTTTTTTAAATTTATATATTATTTAATTGATGTAATACTGGTTCAATCATTTTACTAGTAGTTAGACCCGATCCGACTGGTCTGACCGAAAATATTAAAGTTGTCCGCTTCAATTTCTGTGATCCGTTTTTAAACATAGCCTTTAATAGATCTAAAATTGTGATTCATAATAATATGTTCCTACTTTAAAAATTAAATTTTTTTTTTTTTATTTTTCTTCTAACCGCACTACATTTTTCTTATAGATTACAGATAATATCCATTATCTATGTTGAAAAAGCTATGTTATTGAGTTCGATGTTATCTATGAACCCTAATCATAGATTACTGAGTAAATATGTTATCTATAATATATATATTTGTTATCTGTAAGTTATTTATTTCTTATGTTTTGCTCATAGATAAGTGAATAAATTCATTATGTATAATACATTTATCTTCATTTTTTCTCTTAGATAACTGCATAAATATGCTACATAACTGATTATATATGTTATTATTTACGAAAAAATATGTTATTTATTTTATATCAAACGTCATGATTTTACCTATCTTTTATTTTGTGAATTTGAAATAAATATTAAATTAATAATTTAATATACCAATAAAAATTTAATAAGTTGATCATCAATTCACAAGTCATTCATTAAATTACCAAACATCCAAATATTCAAATATTTTTCCAAACCATTCAAAATATGACAAACAATAGCTACTAAGTTTCATTAAACACAATTCTCTCTTCTATAACGAGCGATTTAAAAGTTAAAAAACTTCAATTCAATCACTACCAACAAAACCATCTCAATGCCAAAAATTTGCTACGCGCATGTTCCATTTGAAAGTGATCACTCTGCAGAAAAGGCACATATAATTAGTCAACCAAGAAGAAAAGAAGTCATATAGAGATAATTTTTTCAAACACTAACAATGTAGCATCAAATAAAAAAAATCAAATTAAGCCCCAATAAAACACTTGACTATGAGGCTAGGTTGACGTATTAGAGTAAGGTTTATTTTTTATATTAATTATCCCGTAAATCTTATATTAATTTTCTATAGCATCTGAATTTAAATGTCAATGCTACTTGGACATATATATTCTTACGTCTCATTTTTAACTTTCAAGATATATATGTGATCATAATTATATCCCTTGAGTATGAATTCATTTATGATATTACACATAATATTAATTTCATTACAACTTCTTTTTAATTATTTTTTTCTTCTGTTTTGTCATTGTCATCTACTTCAATCACCACCATTACACACGAACACATAGATAAACTCAATATTATGTTATTTAATTCAAGTGATAGACTTTGACTGATGCTAATTAATTAAATAACATTCCCTTTACTTGTGCTCTCACTCGTTGCATATTCCTCAACATTTATCTTTTGCTTTCTTTGAAAAATCTAAAATTCTACAATGGTGATTCAATAAATGAATTAGACCAAAGCAAATTAGACTAAATTCAGGCTATTATTGCAAAAGTGCATGCGATGAAGGTGCCCAAAATGGGATCAACAACATGATGGCTATATATATTTCTCAAGGCCATGCAACCTACTTGAATGCTAATGTATTTTTAGGTATAAATTTATCATTTTAATTTATATATGTATGATTTTGACTAAAAACTAAAAACTTTATCTAGGATAACTAAAAACTTGGGACAACTCCCGATGGATTAATGTCACAACCCCATATCTTGATGCCTAAATCACCACTACAAGTTTAAACGGACATGATTAGGATAATTGCAAGCAGTTTAATAGACACAATTTAGGGAGTGCTTGTTTCAAATTCTACAATGGTAATAACAATGAAATTTTATTTTCCTTCTTTACCTTTACATATGTTGAATGAAAATATGTATTCATGGTGGTTACATCATTAGTGTCGTGCTCCAATTTTGGAAAAATTTGACAAAAAAGATAGTTGTTGGTTTTGGCATGAGGGATTGATTGAGGAGGATGATTATAAGATGAGATGTGGGTAATCAAATGAGGATATTGATTACCTTATGTAGGAGAAAAAATAATGTTGTATACTTCATTTGTTCTCATTACCGACTATAATTACTATATACATGTATATATATATATATATATATAATATACTCATTCCCATTGAATAATTTTCATACCAGCGCCCCTAAACTTTGGCCTGCTATTGAATGTCAATACTCAAGCATAGAAATCACTAAAGGGGCTGCATGAAAACATCTTGTCTCCGGCACCATTGAAATATAATGCCCTGCAGAGAGTAGATGCATATATGTCCACTTTAAAAAGAAAAAGGAAAAAAGATAGTGATGAAAGTTTCACACTTACTCCACAAATGCAATTTATTTCAGAATCGAGTAACGAAAAAAACCTTGTAATCCTGTTTTTTATGGTGATGGATGTCTAATTGAAGGCTGTAGATATTAGCAGGTGTAGGTGTGTACAAATGATATTTTATAAAAAGAAAAATGATATCAGATTGATTCTGATATCAATTAAAAGGAAGGTTAATTTAGGAAATAAAATAGAGTAAATAAAAGTAGTGCTACTCAAAATATTGGCATATTCAAAGTAACACCATAAACAACGGAATACTCCAACTCTATTTTGGAAAGGGAATAAATTTTTCATGGATAGTCTATACAACCGTCTATGATATTGTCAGAGTGAAACAATTTATTATAGTAATAATGAATACAAATAAAATACAATTTGGCCTAACCGAATCTGAAGTGGCTAAGTGACTTGAACTAATATTTTGCAAATAAACAATAATCTAAGCACCTAGACTCTTGGTCGGACATCTAAGCACTGTTTTGATTCAAAATCAACATACTCACCCATATTTTTCATATAATATTCAATTTATCCAATGGTCGTAGGCATGAATTAAATACACATAATCAAGCTTAAAGAATATTGCATGCAATTTTTACTCAACAATACGCAACCTTGAAATATAAATCACAGAATTAAAATCATAACATATCTATTTTCCTAAAGTTCCTCCTAATTTCACATATTCGAAGTATTAAGAATTTAGTTCATATCTAATCCTAGAAAGCAAATAAAATAAATAAATGAGACAACGATTGCTAAAGCCATGAACTGAAAACTAAAACTGTAATTATAGAAATAAAATAAAGATATCACTGTAGTGTTGAAGAAATCCACAAAGAAAGCAATTAAATCGTCTTCAAAGCAAAAGCCCTAACTGCCTATACAAAACTAATCTGCAGAGAATAAATATGAATGGAATAAGAAAAAAATTCGTCTCTGTTCTCTCTCTAATTAAAGCTGTCGAAAGGAATAATGAATCCTCTAAAAAAAATTGTAAGTCTCTCTGTATGCGTCTACCTTTTATAATAAAGGATTCAGCCCCTTTTTAATTGGCAAATGGGCCAAAAATATTTAAAATAAATTTGGCTTACAAATAGAATTGAAACATGGCCCATATAATTTCCTTCACTTACAGGAGTGAACAAGCGGTTCTTGGGACTTGTTGCAGCGGCGAAAATCCGGCGAAACAGGGGGTTGTGGCTACGATTCCTTCAAATTGGCGACGGTAGGTGTGTGCGTGTATCGGCTTGGAGCTTCGTGGCAGTCGCGGCGTGGATACAGAGTTGAGAGGTTCAGGATTCTGGCGAGAGCACTGTGGGCTTCAATTGGAGCGACTTCCGGCGTCGCTGTGAACAGAAATGGCGAAATCGAAGGGCGACGGCTGTGTGTCTACGAACGGTGGCCTGAGCAGCGGCCATAATTTCTGGCTGAAGGTTTCAGTGAGGAACAGAGGCGTGTGAGTTCGATTCCGGCGACGGCGACGGGGTTGGGCTCTGGTTTCCGGTGCGATTCAGTGCAGTGGCTGTGTGTGTGCTCTGCGAGTTCCGGGGAGATAACGAATCGGTTGTTAGCAACTAGATGTGTGGTGTGTGTTGCTTGTCTAGTGACAGCGGCGAACTGAGTCGGCATTAATGGCGGACTCTGGAAACCATGGTGGTGTCGATTGTGAGTGTTGTTGACGGATACGGCTGTGATGCAGATTCCGGCGAAGTTTCGGCGATATTCGACTGCGGTTGCAGAAGAGATGGCGCGGCTTTCAGGCGGTGAATAGGGGAAGACGAATTCCGGCTAAGGCAGTAGCTGACGGACGGCGGTTGTGCGACGGAGGCGGAAATTAAGAATGGCGGTTTTGGAAAGTACAGTAAATGCTGTGTGAAGCTATGTTTTAAAAAGCGGAACCGGACGTTGAACCGGACACCTTAGAAATTTTGGTCGGACCGGGTTCGATCGGTCGGACCGTAAATAAAGCGGTTGAGTCGGTATGATGCCATAATTATATAAATATATATTTAATATTAAAATAAATCTACCAAATATCATACAAATATCAAATATGAAGCTAAATTCACTACAAATTTAACAAATTAAGAATCGAAAATTTTAACATTTAGGAGAAAACACGGGAAATAAATACCATGAGAAAGTTGGGCCCAAAAAAAATGAACTAATAAATAAATGAGAAAGTTGGGCCCAAATTTCATTAATGGCCCATGAGACCTATATCTAAACCTAAAATTTCAGAAACCCACTTATCCACATTGTAGTCTTGTTCTCTTCCTCCAGCACCTCCACGGCGTTTCAGCGGCGCTGCCTCCTCCACTGCTCCACCGCCTCCCATCTATTATACTCTTGTAGTCTTGTTCTCTTCTAGTCTTCTTCCACGGATTTTCAGCGGCCAGGCATCGCTAGAGGAAACGCGCCGCCGCTGCCGGAGGAAACGTGCCGTCGCCGCTGCTGGAGGGAACGCAGCCGCAGCCGCCACCGCAAAATTGTTCTTCAGTTTTTTTTTTAAAATTTAATTCCCAGCCGCCGGTTCTTAGGGTCGAACCGAGACCGGTTCGACCCGTTTATTTCCGTTTTTGGCCGGTTCTCGAGCGGCTCGTTAGTTGGGCGGTCCAACGCTTTAGAGCCGTACGTTGCTTATCCCGGTTCGCGGTTCGACCGGTCCGACCGGCCGATCAGACCGGATTTTTAAAACATAGGTGTGAAGGTTGTATCTTGACAGAATAATACTTTTCACAGCTATGACTTTTCTCTTGAACAAATTGAATGGACTAAGGAAAGCCACTTGTCATCATCATAAACAACTTTACAAAGTTTCTTCCACTTTATTTATTTCATAAAAAATTCTGGAATTTCCTGCAAAATATAGCAAACACACCTTTCTCCAACAATTAAGTTCAAATGATATAATTAATGTGAATAATGCACAAAAACTAATCAAAATAAGCATTTAAAACACATCAATTTCGAGCAATTTTTACACCAATCATTCCCCCAAACTTAAAGTGTTGCTCGTCCCGAGCAACGAAAAGAAAATAAGAACAAGGTGGGAAAATTGTGAGAAATCAATTCAAGACAAGAATAAGCAATTATCAAGTCCTTTCAATCTAACCAAACCTTCAGGAACAAAAATCAACGAGCAGACTCACAAGTCATGATCAAATCAATGTCAAATAAAATGCTCAACTCACAATCTCCTCTCAAGTAAGTGTTTCGCTCTTCACTCAAAAGTGTATAAGGACATGTATGCTTTCAAAAATCAATTCACACAAGTGCACTACCATATGCTTGTCAATAGTCTCAATTCCCCACCACAAAATATGTGATTAATTCATGAATCAAAGAGTACTTTACTTTTGGTTGTAACGTAGGCTCTTTGGTAGGAGTAGGGAAAATTTGGATAAAAGTGACTCATAAACTAGTAGAGCGAGAATTCAAGACTTCCGGGAAAATCTCTACACTCTCAAAAGACAAGTCACAAGTGATCAATTTGCAACTCAATATCTCAAACTCCAACCAATTACATTCACAGATCACCCTGAATATCTCAAGGCCTATCTCAAAATCATATATCAAGGACTCTCAAGGCCTATCAATTTATTTATATCCTTTCAATGCTCAACACAATTCACCTTTCTCCCCATTAAACACTTTTTTTTCAAGCCCAACCAAAATTGTTGTACACAAGAGAGTTTTTTTTTTTGAACTCAATTTTTTTCATGTACAACTCATCTTTTTCTCTTTTTTTTTTTTCATTCACTCTACACCAACTCATCCACATTAAAACACAATTCAACCTCAATATCCATCTTGACACTCAAGCTCCACTAGATCATAGGACAAATCAAGGCTCAATAAGAAGGGATAAATCGGCTAAATTTGTAAGTTGCCAGAAAAATCAGTCAATAGGCTCAAATGGGCTAACTACGGAAAAATATCATTTGGTAGGGAAAGTTTGGCTAAGTGACTATTCAAAACAAAGATGGTCTCAAATCATTTTCACAAACTTCACACTAGACGTAATCTCAAACAAGACACGTGGCAAGTTCTAGAGCACACAAGCATGAATGATTACTCACAAGAAAGAAATTAAACCCAATAATGTGTGGGTCTCAAAAGGCTCTAAAGCTCACGGGCTTATCTAATTATGAATATGAGCACAAAAAAACAGGCAAAATTTTCACATAATCAAATGACCAAGCTAGCATCAATTCACACCATCAGGCTCAACCAAATCTCAAAAACTATCAAACAACAATATTCAAGCCTCAAAATATCATTCCACAATATCTCAACAACAAGACCTCAACACATATGAGACAGGTGCGCCTGTGCAATGTAGGCATAAAAAATAAGTAGAAAAATCACTCCCCCAAACATAGATATTTGCTAAGCAACTCTAAGTTTGTGTTCGTGGTACCTCAGCCTGCACCAATTAACTACTTCTATTCAAATCAGAACAACTTCTTTTCTCTTATCTCCTTTTGCACGCAATCATCCAAAACCTATAAGCCAGACACTCGGAGAGGAACAGGGATTAACAAAATCAAATCAAATGAAAACCTACAGAAATAAACAAAATCACACGAAAACTATGGGTTGCCTCCCATTCAGCGCTAGGTTTAACGTCCTATGCCGGACAGATCTCAACAGGCTCAGATCTCGGACAACTCAATCCATGCACTACTCTCCTTTATCCCTGATGAGATATATCGCTTCACTCGATGCCCATTCACTCTAAACTCATTCCTTTTTTTTATCCACTAAATATAAAAACCCCAAAGGATACACATGGTGCACAGTGAACGGTCCATCCCATCTCGATCTCAGTTTGCCTGGGAATAATTGAAGTCTCTAATTGAACAAGAGCACTTCATCTCCTACCTCAAAATTTTTCTCCTTGATGTGTCGGTCATGCCATCTCTTAGTCCTATCCTTGAACAACATTGCATTCTCATAGGCCCATTCTCTAAACTCATCCAATTCTAGGATTTGAAGCATTCTTTCCTCCTTGGACTTCCCACTATCAAAGTTGAGCTTTTTGATTGCCCAATAGGCTCGATGCTCCAA
This sequence comes from Prunella vulgaris, assembly GCA_026898435.1. NCBI lineage: Eukaryota > Viridiplantae > Streptophyta > Magnoliopsida > Lamiales > Lamiaceae > Prunella > Prunella vulgaris. Next base: position 21,881 of record JAPKLY010000818.1, on the reverse strand, counting down.
CTCAACCGGTAGATGACAAGCTTTGCCATAAACCAATTGAAAATGTGACATCCCTAAGGGTGTCTTATAAGCTGTTCTATGTGCCTAAAGGGCATCATCAAGCTTTTGAGACCAATCCTTTCTCGAAGCACTAACCGTCCTCTCCAAATTTTCTTGATGTGACGATTCGATACTTTAGCGAGCCCGTTGGTTTGAGGATGATACGCAGTAGCAATTTTATGCTTGACCCCATATCTTACCAATAAATTCTCCATGGCCTTGTTCACAAAATGTGAAACCCCATCACTAACTAATGCTCTAGGAACTCCAAAACGACTGAATATGTTACTCTTCAAGAAGCTCATCACCACATTCGGATCATTAGTTCTTGTTGGAATAGCCTCTATCCACTTTGACACATAATCCATGCAAAGAAGAATGTAGATGTATATATTAGAGACTGGAAATGGGCCCATGAAATTGATGCCCCACACATCAAACAACTCTACTTCTTGCACATTTATCAAAGATATCTCATCACATCTAAGCACAAACTCTTTACAGCTCTTAAAAACCCATGACCAGTAAAATCCTGCTTGCAACACTTTCAATCCTGTTTTTTCTACCCCCATAATGTCCTCCTACCGGTGAGGTGTGACAATGGTAGATGACATCATTCCATTCTTCTTTAGGCAGGCACCTTCTTACGATTGAGTCGGTGCCCATCCTAAACAAAAAAGGATCATCCCAAATGTATTTCTTTGCATCTCTGAAAAACTTCTTCCTTTCTTGGGATTTATATCCATGTCAGCAAACCAAGGTCCTTCAACTCATCCTTCTCCATGGAAGTCTCAAGCATCAACAAGTACTCATCAGGGAACTCTTCTTTCACGTCCTCCTCATCTCCCTCTAACACAGGATTCACAATTCAGGATAGATGATCAGCAATCACATTTTCTTTCCCAACTTTATCTCGGATTTCAAAGTCAAATTCTTGCAGCAGTAAGACCCACCGTATCAACCTCGGCTTAGAGTCCTTCTTACTCATTAGATGGCGTATGGCAGAGTGGTCCGTGTACCCTATGGTTCTACCTCTAATGAGGTATGGCCTGAACTTATCAAAAGCATAAACAACAGCCAGGAGTTCATTCTCTGTGGTAGTGTAATTAATCTTAGCTCCATTGAAAGTTTTCAAGGCATAATATATGGCTCGAAACTTTCCTTCGCGATCCTGACCCAAGACTACTCCCATCGCATAATCGCTAGCGTCGCACATCAAGACAAAAGGTTTTTCCCAGTCGGGACTCACCAAGATTGGTGCAAAAATCAATGTCTGCTTTAAAGCCCTGAAAGAACTCAAACATTCATCAGTGAAATCAAACTTAACATCCTTTTCTAATAAATGAGAAAGAGAATTTGAAAGCTTTGAGAAGTCTTTAATGAAACGACGGTAGAAACCACAATGACCAAGGAAAGATCTTATCCCCTTCTCATTAGATGGAGGGGGCAATTTTTCAATTGCTACGATCTTTGCCCTGTCAATCTGTAAACCAATTGAGGACACATGATGTCCTAGTACTATCCCGTCGTTCACCATGAAATGGCACTTCTCCCAATTGAGTACTAAATTCGTGTCTTCGCAACGCTGCAAAACTTGTTCAAGGTTTGTTAAACATTTTTCAAAAGATCTACCAAAAACCGAGAAATCATCCATAAATAATTCCATAATGTTACCAATTAGACCCTGAAAAATTGACATCATGCAACGTTGAAAAATTGCAGGGGCATTACAGAGACCAAAAGGCATCCTACGGAAAGCAGAGACACCATACATAGAGACAAAAGCAGTTTTTTCCTGATCTTCAGGTGCAATCACAATCTGATTGTAACCTGAGTAGCCATCTAGAAAGCAATAAAAAGGAAAACCACTCAAGCGATCCAACATCTGACACCATAAAAGGTAAAGGAAAATGTTCTTTACAGGTAGCTTTATTCAACTCCCTATAATCTACACAAACCCTCCACCCCGTGGTAATACGAGTAGCTATGAGTTCTCCCATCTCACCTTCTATCACAGGCATACCTCCCTTCTTCGTTACCACATGCAAAGGTGATACCCAAGGGCTATTAGAAATAGGAAAAATCATGCCAGAATCTAACAATTTTAACACCTCTTTTCTTATCACCTCTTTTATCACAGGATTAGCTCGCCTAAGTTGTTGAACTTTAGGTTTAATATCCTTCTCTGTCCTAATGTGATGCATGCAAATAGAAGGATTAATGCCCTTTAAATCTTCTATTGACCAACCTATGGCAGATTTATGTCTCCTAAGGACTTCTAACAAAGCATGCAACTCATCATTACTCAAAGAAGATGATACAATTACCAGATACAACTTTTCCTCATCGAGATAGGCATACATGAAGTGTGAAGGCAGCTGCTTCATCTCTCTCTTATTTTCCTCGAACACCACTTCTTCATGTTCTCACACTTCATGCTTTACTTCCTCTTCTTCTTTTTCTTCAACTCTCCTGCAATCTAGTAAAATATTAACAGTTGACACTTCATTATCATTAGCATAGTACCCAGAAGAATCGAAAAATAAAGAAAAAAGGTTATAGAATCCTCTCCTATTATTTCATCAACAACATCCACGAAATTGCAAGCAGCTTCATCATCTTGCTTCTTGAGTGCTTTGTACATCGAGAATGTGGCCTCTTCATCATTATATCGAAGCTTAAGTTGGTCATCCTTGATGTTGATTGTGGCTTCTCCAGTAGCCAAAAATGGTATCCCCAAAATCAGGGGGCACTCCTCATCCTCCATGCAGTCCAGAATAACAAAATCAAATGGGAAGATGAAATTTTCAACCTTTACCAAAACATCCTCCACCACTCCAGAAGGCCTAGTGGTGGTCATATCTGCCAACTGTAAAGTCATTCCAATTGGCTTCATCTCTCCAATGTCGAGGCTTTTGAAAATTGAGTATGGCATCAAATTTATGCTGGCTCCCAAATCGCACAAGGCCATGATAGTCTCACTTCCCCCAATCTCGCAAGGCAAAGAAAAACATCCTGGATCCTGAAGCTTTTTAGGCAACTTTCTTTGTATCAATGCACTACACTCCTCCGTAAGGTTTACCACCTCAACCCGTTTCTTCCTTGCTGCCATTGCATCTTTCAGGAACTTCATGTAGTAGGGCATTTGATCCAAGGCCTCAATGAAAGGAATATTGATGTGGATCTTATTGAAGATCTCCAGAAACTTTGCAAACTTCTGTTGCATTTTTGCCCTAACATACCTTTGGGGATATAGAGGTGGTATCAAAGTCTTGGGAATTCCCAACTCGTCACATTCTCCCATACCTCGCTTCTCCTTCTTCTCTTTTGCGATTTTCCATTTAGGAATGTTTGGAAGCTCTTCCTTCTTATTCTCTGGCTCATCTTTCTTTTCTTCTGGCTCTCCTATCTCTTCTTCATCTCGAGCATTCACATATCTTTCACTGTCCACCACTTGTGAAGGCCCTTCGTATCTAGTCCCACTTCTCAGCTCGATTACCTTCAGTTGTTCCCTTGGATTAACTTCAGTAGTGGATGGGTACTTTCCTTTGCTCTCCATTTGCATCTGAGCTACAAAGGTAGACAACTTCCCTATTTGATGCTCCAAGTTCTTGTGATTTTGATACATCTGTTGCTCCAAATGTTTGTGACTTTGTTGTAACTGTTGGACAATAATGTCTCTCTTTTCCTCCCTCTCATCTTTCTCTTGTAGTCTTTTCAGGATCAAAGTTAAGGTATCTTCAATGGAGGGTTTTCCATCGGGCAACCTTGCTCCAGGACCGAAACCAGGTGGAGGAATCAAGGTAGCATTCGGACTTGCATAAGAAAAGTTTTCATGCCTTTTGGGAACTGGCTGGTAATTGTTCCCTTGGTACCTATTCTGCTGATTATTGTAATTGTTGCCCTAGTACCGATTTCCTCCCTGATTGTAACCACCCTGATAATTCTATTGTTGACCACTCTGATACTGTGGTCTACCCATGTAACATGCATCCTCCACTTGATTCAGACTCCCTGCAGGCCATTGCTCTCTAAAACTAGACCCCTGTCCAGCTTCTACCTTAGCCAATTGAGAAGTCAGAGATTCCAACTTTTCCATCATCTTCTGTAAGAACGGTGAAGAACCTTCTCCTTCTTCCACACTTGCAACACGACCTCTTGGTTCCTCAAAAGTAGTATAACTCTGAGCAATACCCTCCAGAATGTGATATGCTTGCCCTGGAGGAATATTAATGAAAGTTCCTCCTACACATGCATTCAAATGCATCCTATCTTGCCCATTCAGCCCATTGAAAAAGTACATCAAAGTCTGATCTTTGCTGAAACCATGTTGTGGGCATGATGCAAGTAAAAGTGAGAATCGTTCCCAAGCCTCATTAATACCTTCATTGTTTCTCTGTCTGAAACCACTAATGTCATTTCTGATCTTGAGAGTCTTTGCGGGAGGATAAAATTTGTTCAGAAATTCAGTGGCCACTTGATTCCAAGTCTTCATATGTCCTGGTGGAGTCATGATACTCAACCAAAGTTTGGCATTCCCCTCTAGAGTGAATTTGAACATACGCAATCTCTTGGCGTCCTCAGACACTCCACTCCTCTTGAACGTGTCTGCCAACTCCTGAAACCACATCAGATGAGCATGGGGATCCTCACTGTCATCCATCTTCCTTTCAAATCTCCTCTTCATGAGTAGGCCGATCATCCCTGGATTGATCTCGTATTCTGGAACCTGCACCTCTGGCCTAGCTATACCTTCATAATACTCATTCATTCTGGGCTCCAGAAAGTGCTTGATTGGTCTTTCCTCTTCAAATCTACCCCCTTGTGGTTGTTGGTCTTGATAGATAGGGTCGTTATAAGGTTGTTGGTAGTTCTGGTTCTGTGGTTCATATGGGTTGTTTGGTTGGTAAGGGTAATTGTCTGGTTGGTTTTGAGGGTATGGTGGATAAGGTTGATTATTTTGAGGAGGTGGTCGGTAACCATGTGGAGGCAGTTGGTTTGGTGGCTGATTTGGTGGCGGTTGATTAGGAAGAGTGTATAAATTTTGATTATTCTGGGGGTTATTTACTCTTTGTCTATCATTTCCATGTACTCCCCCTTAGTTCTAACAGTTCTGGATGTTAGAACCATTCTCTTGCTCGTTTCCAGATCCATCCTCCAGATGAGGCATATTGTCCTAATTCCTTACAGCCATAAACTCTTCTGAGAGATTTTTTTTTTTCTCCTTCTAGATGTAATTTCTAACTCAGGGTCAAGTGAGTACTCAGGTTCTCCCCTCGATCTCGTGATCATACACCTGAGACAAGAGGAAGTATCAAATTCTTTTTAAGATTCAAACAATTAAGCAAACAAATACTCGTTACCTCCCCGGCAACGGCGTCATTGACTTGAACTAATATTTTGCAAATAAACAAAATCTAAACCCTCAAGAGGAAGGGATCGTGTAGTATGAGCAAGTATAGGGACAAGTAGTATCGAACCCACAGGAGGTAAAACTATGAGTAAATGTTTGTCAATTGTTGAATTAAAAAGAAATAAAAATCTAACTAGGAATTGAAATTGCAAAAGAGGTTTGTTCCTAAATTCATATTAATAAAGAAATATAAAGACTACTTAACTAGCTACTAAACAATAATGAATCTCTAACTTAATGAAATTGACTTTGAGTATTACTAAACTAAATCAAGCAATAAGAACCTACCTTTTAAACTGCTAATGCAAATGTGAGGATGTATACTCCGAATATGATTCACTAGGCATCCCCCTATTCGTAGGTAGTTTAACAAATACGCTATGTATTTTAATTCACTTATATAGAGTCACCTCTATTATATGCAATTATTTTCTGCACAAAATAACTACCTTGTTGCCTATCATCTTTCCATTAGGATGAGTCCCTCTAAAGCCCTCATTTGAGTCCTCAAGACAAATTAAATTTCCTTGGGTTGTGAATTAATTATTCTGTTCCAATATGGGTACTAAGTCTAATTTATTCGTCTCTCACTATCATAGACAACAGTGTTCAAGGTCGGTTAATCTAAGCACCTAGACTCTTGGTCGGACATATAAGCACTAATTTGATTCAAAATCCACAGACTCACCCATACTTTTCATATGATATTCAATCCACTCAATGGTCGTAGGCATGAATTAAATACACATAATCAAAGCTTAAAGAATATTGCATGCAACTTTTACTCAACAATACACAACCTTGAAATATAAATCACAGAATTAAAATCATAACATATCTATCTTCCTACCCCGAATATGATTACTCGTAATTTCACATATTCGAAGTATTAAGAATATAGTTCATATCTAATCCTAGAAAGCAAATAAAATAAACAAATGAGACAACGATTACTAAAGCCATGAATTGAAAACTAAAACTGTAATTATAGAAATAAATAAAGATATCCCCGTAGTGTTGAAGAAATCCACAAAGAAAGCAATTAAATCGTCTTCAAAGCAAAAGCCCTAACTCCCAATATAAAACTAATCTGCAGAGAATAAATATGAATGGAATAAGAAAAATTCATCTCTGTTCTCTCTCTAATTAAAGCTGTCGAAAGGAATAATGAATCCTCTAAAAAAATCGTAAGTCTCTCCGTATGTGTCTACCTTTTATAATAAAGGATTTGGCCCCTTTTTAATTAGCAATGTGCCAAAAATATTTAAAAATAAATTGGGCTTACAAATAGAATTGAAACAGGGCCCATATAATTTCCTTCACTTACAGGCATGAACAAGCGATTCTTGGGGCTTGTTGCAGCGGCGGAAATTCGGTAAAACAGGGGGTTGTGGCTACGATTCCTTCAAATTGGCGACGGCAGGTATGTGCGTGTATCGGCTTGGAGCTTTGTCGCAGTCGCGGCGTGGATGCAGAGTTGAGAGGTTCAGGATTCCAGCGAGAGCACGGTGGGCTTCGATTGGAGCGACTTCCGGCGTCGCTGTGAACAGAAACGGCGAAATCGAAGGGCGACGGCTGTATGTCTGCGAACGGTGGCTTGAGCAGCGACCATAATTTCCGGTTGAAGGTTTCAGTGAGGAACAGAGGCGTGTGTGTTCGATTCCAGCGTCGGCGACGGGGTTTGGCTCTGGTTTTCGGTGCGATTCAGTGCAGTGGCTGTGTGTGTGGTCTGCGAGTTCCGGCGAGATAACGAATCGGTTGTTAGCAACGAGATGTATGGTGTGTGTTGCTTGTCTAGTGACGGCGGTGAACTGAGTCGGCGTTAATGACGGACTCTGGAAACCATGGTGGTGTCGATTGTGAGTGTTGTTGACAGATACGGCTGTGATGCAGATTCCGGCGGAGTTTCGGTGATATTCGACGGGGGTTGCAGAAGAGATGGCGCGGCTTTCAGGCGGTGAATAGGGGAAGACGAATTCCGGCTAAGGCTAGCTGACGGACGGCGTTTGTGCAACGGAGGCGGAGGTGGAAATTAAGAATGGCGAGAATTATGGTTTTGGAAAGTACGGTCAATGCTGTGTGAAGGCTGTATATTGATAGAATAATACTTTTCACAGCTGTGACTTTTCTCTTGAACAAATTGAATGGATTAAGGAAAGCCACTTGTCATCATCATAAACAACTTTACAAAGTTTCTTCCACTTTATTTATTTCATATAAAATTCTAGAATTTCCCCTTTCTCCAACAATTAAGCTCAAATGATATAATTAATGTGAATAATGCACAATAACTAATCAAAATAAGCAGTTAAAACACACCAATTTCGAGCAATTTTCACACCAATCACTAGGTGTATGATATACACCTGCCAAAGTTGATCTATCTAAAGATGTTAAAGAAACTCTATCTACTAACACTTTAAATAAATATATTGTTACTCAAAGTATCCCAACAATAGAGTAACCTAAATTGAAAAAGCAATAGTCCTACTAGACTGTATGCACTAAATACTTTACAGCTAGTACTTGATTGCTTCTCTTAAATTTTTCTTGACGTGCAATCCTCTATTTATATTTGGTTGTGGACGTGCAACTCCTCTATATAGATTCATGTAGAATGATATAAAAAATCTTCCAATAACTGTCGATGTTGTAATTTTAGTCTGTGTACCAACATGTATTGTAACATGTATAATTGTCAATCAACAATGCAGTTATCCACTCTTCCATGACTTGTAACTGCATGATCTAGAATCCACCCTTTTATTCTTGTTCTTGATAGATCCTTCTAGATTTTGGAGAATAGAATTGTTCGTCAACCTACAGTCAAAAATATTGAGAGTAACATCAAAAGTAATATTAGTACATAAGCAGTTAGTTCTTAGAAAAAAGATTGAATTCTTGAAGTTGTCAAATATAGCAACATCATTATCAATCATCTCCCTCAATTTGACCTTTTTGCTACAACACACCTAAAGTAAATAAATACATCAGTAAACTATGTTAATGAAAATTTACTGCACATACACTTATCAATAAATATCAAAGTGTAGCACAAAGATCAAATGAAAGTTCAAGAGCATAACATACAAAATGTACCCAAAACTACAGAAATTTGAACCAACCACTTGTTCAAATTTTTGAAAATTATATCAAATGCAATTTTCCCATAACAACTAAATAACTAGTTGTCTTGTGACATACTCAACAGAAAATAAACATCTAATCCTAATTATTCACGAAAAGATAAACAAAAAAGAAAATAAATAAAGAAGTTATAATCAATGTTAGCATACCAAGAGATAAACATACCAAGCTCCCCATATCATGGTATATAAAGATCATCATATGACTCCTTAGCTCGAGCTTCAACATCAACATTAGTTTCATCAACAGCATATTCATGTCCTTCTCTAGTTTCAGCAACAACCTCTTTCTCACAAACTGTATAGTCTGATCATCGGTAACAATAGGATTTTCAACAACTGGTACAGGGTTTAGTGATGGCACATCTTCAGTAACAGCAACACTAACATCATAGACTTCGGGATCAACAACTTCAGGGGAAACTTCAGGTGGAGGCGGTGGTGCATTATCAACATCAACAACATTAAACTCTTCAAACCTAATACCAGTGTTAGGCATCATTCCTTACACAACACCTCCATCTCCCCCTGGTGGAGCAGAAATTAGACATTTTCAAAAAGTTTGCAAAACCTGCAACTCATAGATTTGATCTTGAAGATGCTCAACCTGTCTTATAACAAAGAACTTGTTAGTAATAACAGGGACATTCATCACGTCTACCTGCAAGGTGTTGCTTGAAATGTTAGCATTCTGACTATGAATATTTAGAGCAAGAGCTGGAGCAGATGATGCTTCTTCTGATGCAACGTCTTTAGTTGGCCTATCCATTGGAATACCTTCCCAAGATAAATCCAATAATCTGATTCCAGTTAGCAATACCTTTGATATCCCAAGAGGTTGAACCTTTCCACTAAACATCTCTCCTTGATTGATCTCAAAATTAAGATGAATCAAATACTTAAAGATCATGGAGGAAAATGGTAAGATACCTCTTTCACCAATATTTCGAGCAAATCTCATCATGAGATTGAAAATGGCTTGTCTTAGATTGACCTGATGTAACACAACTATCCTATACAGCAAGATAGCTTGTTCAATGGTGACAACAGTGGTAGTAATGGTAGGTAACCGGTTGTAAACAATCAATTCATGCATCACAATGAACAGACTTGTTAACACAGAAGACAATAATTTAGGGATCCAACTGTAATATTTGCAGCAGTAAGTACAATGACAATTCCTTGTGCAACTAACCTAGCCTTATTCCTTATGGTATTACAAGTTTCATCAGATTTGTTTTTAGTTCCAATAATATTTACATATTCATGCCTAGGAACTAATGTCCATACTTCATTTCTTTCAAACTAATTTAACTCATCATGCATGACATTTATCCAATTAATCTTGTAAGGTTTTAGTTATGTTTTTAGGTTCAAATATTGAGTAAAAACACTAAGCATTAACCTAATTACACACAGATGACATACAAATAAATCTTACTACATCATTTGAATCTGATCTTACTCTTCTGATATGTAATCCAACAAATGTATTATCAATAATTTGGTTTGAGGAATGGCTCTTAAAGATTCTGGAAGCAGTAGTTTTGGCTTTCACATTACTTCTTGTATCTTCAGATTTAGAACTTTCAGGAGACGTTGCTTTAGATGTTGAACCATTAGTACCAATATTTTCTAAATTTTAAAAAATCTGGATTTCTTTAACATTGTGAATAAGATTAGATACTTCATCTTCAATATTTTTATCTACCAAACTTGTTGATCATAAAAAATAATATTAATCGATTCTTGAAAAGTGTTAGTTGTCAAGTTATAAATTCTATAAGGTTTACTATTTCTAGAATAACCCAAATAGAATCTTTTATCACTCTTAGAATTAAACTGTGTTTAAGATATTGTTCCCTATAATTCAAAATATAACAGACATAACCAAACACATGAAAGTATTTCAGATTTGGATTTTTATTGTTCAAAATCTCATATGCAGTTGTGTTCTTAGTGTGCGTGGACGCGCAGTATAAATAGAGTTTGTTCCCGTTTACTTTCACTTCAAATTTCTGCAACCTCGAGTACCTTACACACAGTGCTTAAGAGCTATCATCTGAACTTTTTCTATCTTTTTTTTTTTAATATTATAAGGTCATTATTTTGAAACTAGTCATATTGTATTTTATAATTTTATTCATTCGAGTGGATTTCTTGTCACCAGTTGCATGGTGTAACTGGACACTAGGATGATCTATTTAAACCTTGGAACAACTTGAATTCATTGGTGGATACACATAAGGTGAACTTCAACTATCCAAGCGACGAAAGGAACTTGAGTTGAGAGCAATGACATAAGTTCAAGAATTAGGAGAAAAGCATCTAAACGAGCAGCCGAATTGACGTTCACCCTAAAGAACCTTGATGAGATACTCACTCCATATAATGACTCTTTGTTAATCAACGCTAATATAATGAGGACAAAGGTGCACAAACTACTAGTAGACACCAGAGTATATACAAATACCCTTTTGAGAAGCATATTGGATTAGTTTGGAACTATAGAACTTGTATCGATCGAGGATCATGAACGAAGGCTGACTAAATTCATTTTTTGATCATCGATCAATAGTCTACATATAACGAGTTCCTCAGCCGATCATTTTTGAATGAATTCCAAACAGTTGTTTCCATATATTATTACCGCATCAAAATTCTAACTCCTAAAGGCACATGTAGTATTAGAGGTGATCAAAAGAAAATTTGTTAATGTTTACTCTCGCGAAAAATGTTTCTTTAGGACAATAATTATAGGGTAGTTGTAATTTAAGGATAATATATTTTCGGGTTTGGAAAAGTAGGATAATAACTTTGAAAAGTTGTAAATCTAGGCCAATTTGAGCCCGAATAAAACCCAATACGGGCTCAATTGTAAGCAATATATAATATTTTTTCCAATACTTTTAGAAGTGAATATGTGGCTTAATAGAGACACTAAGTAATTCACAAATTCGTAAGTCTTCTTTAAGATTCCTGAGTGACCAAACCACAATTGTAACGGAGGAAATGGAGATTGATCAGGAACGGATGGATGATTAGCTAGAGCTGGCAAATTGGGCCACTCAGCCCAAGACAATCCATTGAGCCAAGTCCTGTTCATGGGTTGAGTTAGGCCAACCCATTTTAAATCGAGCCTAGTCTAGCCCTACCTGGATTGCAGATGGGTCAGGCCAGCTCATTTTAATTTTTTTTAAAAGAATGATCGAACTTAAAAAATTACATCACATATATATTTTATATTTTCTTAGCCTACTTAGTGTATTACAATATTTATTTGTAATTTATAAAATAAAATAAAAATCACAAATCCAAAATAATTTCAAATAAAAATAAAGATCATTATTATAATAAATTTAATCCTAATAAATGAAAAACAATTCACAATTTCAAATTTTTTTTATAAATTTATTAACCTAATACCTTAGCAACTATTAATCTATTTAAAATTTACATCTTATAACCTTAAGAATATGAATTTTTAAGATGTTGAATTTTTTTAGTCAACTGAGCCCAAAAGAAAATCATACTGAAATAGTTTTATGCACTACTACATAAAAGGGCTTGGAGAGCTCACAAAAATCCACTTAGAAAGCGGTTAAATGAGCTCTCCAAGCGAAATCTATCTAAGCTGGATCCAGCTTAGAAAGCGGTTATAAAACCGCTGTAAAACTGGAGCTCAGAAAGCGATTATGAACCGCTTTCTAAGCTCAAATCCATTTTTTTTTCTTGCATAGTGGTTAATAACCACTATCCAAGCATTTATATATATTTTTTAAATCCGTATAATATATTTTATACTTTATATATTCTATATTTTATATAATATATATTCTATATTTTATATTTTATATAATATAATTTTATATATTATAAATTATATATTTTATATTACAAATTCTATTTAATTAATTTATATATATACAATAAAATAAATTCACAAAAATAAAATACTTAAAATAAACCAATTAATATTAAAACATGAACTTATAACTAATCAAATGTATCATCATAAATTAAATAAAAGTTACATATCGTCGAACCAAAATTTATACTAATCGGTCTACTAAAAATCAATTATATAAATACCCGGTCCAATTTAATTTGAATTGTTTGAGTCTTGTATTTTCGTACGAACGAAGCGAACGTACATAGACAAACTACAAAATAAAAATGTAATTAGAAATATATATATATATATATTTAAATTAATAAATTGCCCCAACTAGCTACTTACATCGTCCGGAATCGTCGTTTTAGAAGTCTTCATTATAACTTCAATGTAGTTACACACAAAAGTGGTACATCTTCAAAACTATCTGCATTCATTGTGTCTACAAACCTAAAATCAGTTCCTATGTTGCTTGAGCTACATTCATCTCTTCTCTCACCATGATATGTCCAAACGGTATATGATTTATCAATACCATGAATCATCAAGTGATCGAACAAATTGTCCCGACCACTAACCGTTTTCCCGTTCATACATTTCCAATACAGACATAGAATGTACCGATTGTCGGTGCAGTATCTGATTGCATGATTACAAAATTCTTCCACCCCATTCCTATACTCATCTGATAATCTATCTGCACGAACCCACTTTCGATCCATATATATAGAACTAGATATGCCTATAGAAAAGATAATATGACATAATATTTATGTTTAGATTCTTGTATAAATGTGACTCAATATAATACAATCCTGCATATATTCTATTTAATAATTAATATTTTTTAAAAATTTCGGCAGAGTTTCGTTTAGATTTATCATATTCCTCAATTAATCAAGATCCTAGCTAGTGCATC
>JAPKLY010000817.1:60499-119231 GCA_026898435.1 Prunella vulgaris | reverse complement strand
CTGTCCTATGTCTAGTAAACCCTCTTTCTTTGCAGAAATTGTTAAACTCCTCTGATACATACTCCAATCCATTATTAGTCCTGAGATGTTCAATAGATCTTCTTCTTTTATCTTCTTGTTCACTGACCCAATCTCTGAACTTTGCTAAGGCCTCACTCTTCTGCTTCAGTATGAACACCCATACTTTCCTGCTGAAGTCATCAATAACTGTCATGAAGTATCTACCACCTCCATGAGTCTCCACCTTAGCTGGTCCCCAGATATTAGAATGAACATAATCCAGAGGTGCATCAATAGTTTTCTTACCCTTTGGAAATGGAATTTTCTTGGATTTTCTCAGGACACAGTGATCACAGAAATTCATCTTCAGTACCTTTCCATCTCCAAATACCTTCTCCTTATAAAGTTCTTGGAGTCCCCTTTCTACAATATGGCCTAATCTCTTATGCCATATCATAGTCTCTGTGCTGTCCATAACATTGTTTGCTGACCCAGAAGAAGTGCTCCCAATCATGATATACAATCCATTGACTTTCTTGCCTTTCAGGTATACCTTATTGCCTTTTGTTATCACGATGAACCTATCCTTTGTTTGAATTCATAACCCAGTTGATTAAGTGAACCCAGGGAGATCAAATTTCTCTTCAGTTCTGGCACCAGCCTCACATTTGAGAGTATTCGATCCACTCCATCATGCAACTTCAACCTGACAGAACCACTCCCCTTCACTTTACACGTTTGATTATTGCCCAAAACTACTGAGCCTCCATCAAACTTCTCAACTCCCTGAATAATGATTCATTCGGGCACAATGGAATGAACATCCTGAATCTAGTACCCATTCATCATTCAGTTTCAGGTTAATAACTGTCAACACCTCAGCACTACCATACCCTTCTTTAGCAGCAATAGTTATATAAGTTTTTTGTTCTTCCCCTTGAGTCTTATTTCTGTCAGGACAATTCTTCTTGAGATGACCAGTTTTGTGGCAAGCAAAACATAAAATCACCAGATTTTGATCCCTTTGTATTCTTCTTCTTCTTGTTCTGAATCACTTTCTTGCCCTTCTTGAACCTGACATTCAGGCCCTCAGCCTGCACTGAACTTTTCTTATCAGCTTGTAACTGCATGGACTTCATTTTGAGCGCAGCTAGAATATCATCAAAGGATAATTGATCCTGTCTTCCGAATAATAAAGTATCCTTGAAATTCTCAAAGGATTTAGGCAAAGAATTTAGGAGCATCAAAGCCTTATCATCAGTATCAATTTCCACTCCCAGGTTTTCAAGATCATCAGCAACCTTGTTAAACTCCTCAAGTTGCTCAATCAACTCCTTCTCTTCAGTCATCCTGAAAGAAATTAGTTTCTGCTTCATGAACAACTTGTTGATGACAGACTTGGTCTGATACACCTTCTCCAATTTATTTCAAACACTAATGACAGTCTTCTCCTTGCACACCTCCCTCAGAGGTTTATCCCCCAAACACAGGATAATGGTGCTATGAGCTTTCTCCAAATCTCCTGTTTCTTGTTTGGATTTTCTAACAAAGTAGAGGGCCATTAATCTTCAGGCTTCAGGGCATTGGCCAGCCCATGATGAGCCAAGAGAGCCTTCATCTTGATCTTCCACAAACCAAAATCGTTTGTACCAGTGAATTTCTCAAAATCCACTTTGGCAGATGCCATGATTGATGATTAACTCAGTCGATTCTTCCTTCTTTCCCACAGACGGCGTCAATTATTGTGAAATAATTAGAATAAAAGACCTTAATAGGACTATGAATCTCTAAGCTATAATCAGAAACTTGAGAAAATCCGATCACAAGGTTGCAGAAATTAAGAAATCAAGATAAACCAAGAACAAAGAATTTACATGGTTCGGTCAAAAATTGATCTACGTCCACGGATGGGGTTGCTCACTTCACTAATCAATGGAATAATGTTTACAGAATACAAAACTTTCTCACTCTAATCTCTCTAAGTATTGAGTGCGTCTCTCACAGTATGTAATTCCTGGTTTGAATATGTATTTATAGATCTATCCTTTAACCGTCTTTAGGCTCCTAACCAATCAACGAGATCATATGATTACAACCGCCTAAGTAACTGTTCCGGCGACCAATAGGATTACTCCACCAACTGTCCAAATAACGGACTTTATCACTGTCAAAATTGCCCTCATCATACTCTATTTAATCCAGCTCAGGATATGACTTCAGGATGAGTGACTCAGGAAGTAGATAATTTCAGCTCAGGGCGATCTTCTCATGATAGCGCCTTCAGGTTTACTGAGTCTTCAGGACAAGTGTCTTCACTGATCCTGAACACTCAGGATATGAGTCGGGATCAAAACACTCAAACTCAGGATCAAATCTTTGCTCAGGCTCAGGATCAGTATATGTCAGGCTCAGGATATTTTTCCTCCGGATCCAACCTTCAGGACCATTCAGAATTCAGGATCAAAATTCCGGATGCGATTTCAGTATCCAAACTCAGCTTATCTTTACATATAACAATTGTATTGATTAAAAAATATTTATTTAATATTATATTATAAATAAATATTTATAAACCATGTGGGTTATCCCACCTGGCCACCGGGCTCCTCACTTAGGTGGGTGACCTGGGTTCGATTCCCTTTGGGAACGAATTAGGAGGGAGATATAAGGTTGGACTTGGAGATATGGAGTGTAAGGAGACTTGGAGAACTAACATAACTACTAACAACTAACATTTACCGATCAAAAAAATATATTTATATATATAGTAACACATTTAATTTTACAGTAAAATACATTTGCTTTAATAGTAACACACATTTGTCTCTCGGTTTGTATTACTATATGGAAAAATGTGTGTTACTGTAAAGATAAAATATATTTTTATGAGAATAAATATATATTTCTTAATTTATTCATCATTCCTTTAATATAGGTATATTATTTCATGTAATACATATGTTACTATATGAAACAATAATTATTTCTACAAAAATAAATAAGTATTTATGAATAATCAATATTTTTTTCTTATAGTAACACACATTTTGCTCTTGCATTATGTGAAAAATTATTTATTCTATAAAAATAAAAACAAATAAATATATGTAAAAATAAAAATATTTTATAAGATAGTAACATATATTTTTATGAAAATAAATATGTATTTCTTAATTTATTCATCATCCCTTTAAATCTAAGTATATTATTTCATATAATACATATAAGTTTCTGTCTTTATATTTTAGACATACTTTAAATTTAAAATTTATATTTTAAATATCTTTTGATAAAAAACTATGTATTTTATAATTTAATATTTATGTTTGTTAATGATAATTGTTAAAAATTAACGAAATTTTTTAATTAAAAATAAAATTTACGGAGAGCAGGTAATTCTCGCAGAGACGAATGAAAGGATTGCCCATGTGTCTTCGTTGAAAATTAACGGCTGATATGGACGGTGTGCAGTAGAGATAACGGCTGTTAGTTGTTAATTCTAGTAAGATAAAAATATATATCCGTAAAAAATATGCATATTTTTTACGGATAGATATTTTTATCTAATGAACTAAATGAGTAAATAATTAAAATATCTTATTAGATTTGTTATGTGCATTATTTTGATGTTGATAATTAGGAAACGACAATATGCCAACTTAAATATATGAAAATTAATGTACCACTGGCCAAAAGATTTAAAATATATATAACAAGTGGACTAATTTGATCAATTAAATATAAGTAAATTTAGTGTAAAATCATCTCATAACGTGAGACCAAATGATCAATTATTTATAAGGTTATATCGCTTTTAAATAAGCCAAATTGTCAAAAATAAAAATAGTATAATATTATTGATTTGCTAGGATTATTTGTACTAAATACATCCTCTGTCCCACAGGAATTTGCACACTTTCTTTATTCGGACGTCCCACACAAATTTGCACACTATCAAAAAAGGAAACATTGATTTACGTGCACACTCACAAACCTATACACATATTTACCCATATGTCACTACTTTATATATAAAACCTATTTTTCTTAAAAAAATGTGCCGTCGCGTAGGGTGCAAATTCCTACGGGACGGAGGGAGTAGTTTATACTGAATAATTACAATTGTCCAACTATATATAAGCAAATATTTGGTATAAATAATTCCAATGTTGAATTAAATGATCCTAATTTTTAAAAAAGGTTGGCAGGTGCTGTCACTTGAAGAGCTTTCCAAAATCACTCTCAATACAGACTTTGATGAGGCAATCGCTATGAAAGCTTACCAATTGATGGACATGGTGGATGAGATTGAAGAAGATTCAAAATCTGAAGATCATGTGATTAAGAAAATAAAGGGAGAAATTGATTCCTTTATGATCTCTGATGAGCTGAAGATGAAGTGTAGCGACGGATAATACAACGTCTCCTTCATAGAAGACGAGGCTGCTGCTGCTGCTGCTGTTTCATCGTCATCAGAGCTGGTGATAGGAGTGTCTGACGTGTACCAACAACTCAAAGATCAGCTAATGTGTTCCTGGCCCAAAGTTACGTCACTCGTCGGTATGGCAGGCATCGGTAAAACTGCTCTTGCTAACAACGATCCAATCCTACTGGAAAGCTTCGACCATCTCATGTGGATTAGATTGGGCAAAAGATATCGAGCTAAAGTTATCCCAAGGCGCATTCTTGAGGAGATTATTGGTCGGGTCCCACAAGGAGAAGAGCTAGCAGTTCGTGTGCGGTTGAGGGAGAGTTTGAAGAGTGAGAGATACCTCATTGTGTTGGATGATCGATGTTTGGGACACATTCACAGTCAATCTTTGTATCCAACCTCAGTATACGGGGCCCAACCTAGCTATCCTTTCAAATGAAAGTGAAAGTCGAATCTTGATCACAAGTAGGCTTCACCAGCTAGATGAAGATCGTCATGACATGGTAATGGTAGCGTGTGTCCTTCATCAACAACGTTTTATTTGGCATTTAAGATGTGCACAAATCAGTGGAGGACAATTGTGCATCTGCTGCACGTTCTCTCTTCTGTTTTGGTCCGTATCATCAATATCAAGTACCACTATGTTTTCGTTTGAAATTGCTGAAAGAGCTCGATCCGTTTCTACGAGTTTGCTATGCAAGTACTACAACTGGTTCAGTTAGGCTACCTACCTCTTACTGTGGATGGAGTGATCCCAGCTTCTATTTCTCAACTCCAATGGTTAGAGTTCCTTAAAGTGGATCGACATCAAAACATCAAGTCTTATAAGGATGCGTCATATCTACCTATGGAGATATGGAGTTTGCAAAAACTAAAGCATCTTCAAGTCATGGGATGCGACATACCAGATCCTCACGGTGCTTCGATGAGCAACTTATCAACACTTTCAGATGTAAGCGTTCATAGTTGCACTACTGCCGTTCTTACGGGAATTCCTAACTTGACAAATTTAAAAATCCGAATTGAATTGGCACCTGGTGATGATAGTAAGCCCTTTATATGCTTTGGTGCCGATCATATCTCTTACCTTAGTCGTCTTCATTCACTCAAATGTGTTATTGTTAATCCTGAGGGAGGTTGTTCCTCCGTTTGCTCCATTTTCGAGTTTCTTCGCGAGAAGTCGTTTAAGAAACTTAAGTTTGAGTGGATTGGGCTATCCTTGGAAAGAAATGAGAATTATTGCTTCATTACCGAGACTTGAAGTGCTCAAATTGAAAAACTATGCTTTTCAAGGTCCAGAATGAGAAGTAGAAGAAACGAAATTCAGTGTGCTACATCTCTTCTAATTGAAGACACTGATTTTGTGGATTGGAAAATTGGATATCATGCCTTTGATGGTATTCGGAGTTTAAGAATAAAACAATGTTACAAATTACAAAAGATTCATGGGAATTTTGGCATTTGGCTTCGAAGGATTGAACTTATTGATTGCAACCCTTCTTGTGTAGAAGAATTTAAAAAAATTATGCATCATAATGCGATCCTTGACGTACATTCTTCATGGGATGATAGGAAGCTCAAGACATAACTGATGACTTCATTGAAAAGGTATACTGTATATTCTTTCATTTTCATGTACATGATTTTATTGCTGCAAGATTGATTTCAATATCATGTATGTTGACAGATGTGCAGGAGTACATGTCGAAGGCAGAAGCTGGATTCAACATCATTACAACTTTAGTTTCATTGTAATAATTACGTCTATAAGTATTAGTAGTGTTGAAGTTGGAGGTGGACTTCATGATTACCTAATTTTAAAAAAAAATGTATTTATTGAATTTTTACCTGTTGAACCTTATGAATTTATTGAACTTTGGAATCTCGATCATATGAACCATCGTATGGGAGCATGTTTAATTTAGATGTGACATGCATTTTAGGTTGAAAACATCAATTCTCAAATATGCTGAATGTGATATCTACATGTGGTCAAAAATTCTTGCGATATTTATTTCTGACTAACGATTGGATTATTTTCGAAATGGTCCCAAAAAAGTGAAGTGTACGAATCTAATCCCTTTTTCTTTTTCTTTTTTTTTGCGAACTATACAATTTACGACTTAAATTAAATTCATCAGAAGTGATCAATATTGTTGACCATGCTCGTGCGCTTCTTCTCACGTACGGAAAATTATTTACTATGTTAATAATAAATTGATTTGAGATATTTTTAATGTTCAGTACGTATATTAATAATATTCAACATCATATCAACAATAATATTAATCCTAATATAAGAAAGAAAAGTATTTACACACAAATACTTAATTTGTGAATTCTACCTCAATTTACACACCAAAATCCTAACCCCCTAAACAAAATTCTAAAATGTCTCAACCAATTTATAAGACTTCAATTTTATATCATCGTAATTAACCAACGACTCTTGCAATTCTTCTTTAGCCTCTCTTAAGATAAGAACATCATCTTTACTCCTTCAATACATTTAGGAATGCAATCGAAATGGAATTGAAGAAGCGGGAATTCACAAGTAGGCTGCAACAGCTAGATGATCATGAACGTCCTTCCGAAAATTAGGAACCAATGAATAGAGAAGAAAGTTGGGATATATCGTCACAAAGTGTTTGGCTCATCATCAGCATCTCCTCCTCAACTTGAGAAAGTTGGAATGAATGATTTACAAAATTTTTATGAATCTAGCTATTACTTACATAAAAAATTGGATGCTTGTACATTATTCAGTTGAACCAGGTGGGCTAGCTCACCTGACCATCGGGCTCCTCACTTGAGTGAGTGGCTTGGGTTCAATTCCCTTTGGGAACGAATTAAGGGAGATATAAGGTTGGCTTGGAGTGTTTGGGAGACTTGACGAACTAACTTATAACTACTAACAACTAACATTTACCGATAAAAAAAAAATTCAGTTGAATCAAAATAGATGATATATATAACATGATATACTTTCGTACAAAATAGTCTTTTCAACCTTCATTTGAGTACTAAACCGAATAAAGTAAAAACTTTTACCATGTTGAACCTTTACCTCATTAGATCATCAAATCGTAACACCATTTGAAATTTCATTTTTCAAATGATATATCACCTTTATGAAATACAAATTTAATTTCACAAATATAAATTTGATTTGGAGAGTCCTTATTTTTCTACTTGGAGAGCAATTATAATTTATAAGAGCTCTCCAAGTGACAACTCTTTAAGTTTAGGGAGCCGTTAAAAAATTGCTCTCGATCTAAAATACAACTAAGAGAGTGGTTATTAACTGTTATCCATATCACCACTCAGAGAACAATTTAAAACCACACTATAAGCCTTTTTCCAATTCTATTTTAATTAACTTAGAGGTGTTATTGACTGCTCTCTAAGGACATTTTTTTCATATTTCAAAATACTTATTTATACAAAACCAAAAATACCAAAACATCAAACAAATAAAACCAATTCAATCAATACTAAAATATTAATAAAACCAATACCATATATAACCAATACCAAAACATCAAATTAATAAATATATATACACATCAATTAAATATATCAAAATATAATATATGTATATATTTGTTGGTAACTTTAATCAAGAGATTATGTGGCTTAATTAAACATGGTTATCAAACAAAAACTTAAAAATCACTTACGATAATAAGTTTCGAGATTAGAGAGATTAGGGAATTGGAATGCAAGTCAGTGAATTTAGCATTAAATCATTCACAAATGAGGTTTTAGATATTTACAGAAACCTCTAAGCATGTGGCACCTAATTAGATCACCATTCTCATGCTTAGAACAAGTATCATTGCATGATTACCACAAATTAAGTATTGGTTAATCACTAAGTAACCTTACTTTAATGGGTTGGTCGTCTGGCTTCTCAGGTGACTCGTGGCCAACTCAACCTTAGATTAAGAATTGATGTGTTGCTTGTACACTAATAAGCGAACAGCTTCTTGCATTTGGCCAGATGGCGAGCAACTGAGATAATAAGTTGCTCGCCCTTGATTGTTACTTATATGGAGTTGCTCGCCTCTTTGTCCTGCTTCTCACAAAGCATGATTAATCTTTTTAATCTTTGTAGTTATGGTTAACTGCTCGTCCTTAAATCCTTAAGCTTGCTCGCCTATCAACAATTGCCCCCTAGCTTGACACTTATTAATTATAACTTGATGGCATATAATAGGTGTCAAGCTACATTCTCTTAATTAGGCGAGCATCTTATGATAATTAGCAAGGAAACGAGCAACTAATTGCTCGCCACTTTGATCATGTCCATTGCATGGAATAAGAAGTGCCACATCATGGAAAGTATGCTCATTAATTCAAATTTGAAAAATTTGCAAATTCATCCTTTAAACTTTGAATTTTTCTCAGAGGTGCTCGCCGCCGCTTAAAAATGAGCGGATTCGGTTTAGTTTCCTTTTTCTTATTTTTCTTCAAGCATACGAAATTGCTCCTCTTTCATTTGCAATTTTCAGCGTGAAATTATTAGATTCAAGCATATTTCACCATTTGAGTATCATCAAAGGTAGTGTTTTGGATTCTTCTCCCTTTGTCTCTGTTGGTCCCTTTATAAGTGGTGAAGGTCTACAGGGGTGAAGACCTTCAAAGATAATATTAAACTATTTAAGAAATGGGATACTAGAACCTTCAAGTACCTTCTATAAGTTTAAAACAATCAATCTACAAGTGTTATGGACCACAACGGTTATAGCTGTATACTATGAAGTTTACTGCTGCAAAGTTTTAAAAACTTTCAAAATAAAAACTAACAACTTGTAGATAATAATAGAGGGGGTTTTACACTTGAAAGTGTATTGAAAAACCTCTAAATGTGCAGCGGAAAAATAGTGTATGTGTTAATGAAAAACAATGTGGAACAGTGAACTTAACAACTGAGTGGTTATGAAGTCTACAACTGTAGATTTCTGTTCTTTGAGAAACACAAGGTTTTATGCAATTTTCAAAGTAATGATGAATGTAATTAAATATAAATATGCAATAAACAAAGTAATAAATAAATAAAGCAATGTAAATAAGAACATCAGGTTTATAGTGGTTCAAAGTTTATGAATAAGACCTCCTACATCCACTATTACAACACTCAGGTGCCAAATTCACTAAGACAAGATCACAAAGATCAATTACAAGTATTTCCCCTTCAAAACTTGATCTCACAAAGATTTCTAATCTAAGTAAAAGAGAATACTTAACCTATTAACTCAGAATAAAAAAAACTCACTAAGAGTCTCAAAACAAAAATCTCACAAAGAGATACCTACACAAAGTAGAATATAAATAAAAATAAGTGAGGGAACAACAACAAAAATATAATTCTTTCTAAGAAATCCTAACCAACTATCCTATGAATCACAAAGGAAATATTTTCTAATAAACTCTCTCAGAATTTGTTGGCTGTAGACTTGCTCAGAATGAATTCTTGCCTGCTCAGGTTGTTGTTATTGCTTCCTCTGAAATCCTCTTCTATTTATAGTGGAAGAGGTGTGTCTTATCCATTAGAAATACAAATTTAAATTCTGGATAAGGCTCCTCTTTCTCTCTATAAATATCCACAAGTGTGAGGTGGTCATCCTCCTTCACACAGAATAGTACTAAGTGTACTATTTTATCTTTATCCTCTGAATCTGGTTCAGCTTTGAATTTAATCTTCAATAATCTTTCATACTTTAGAATAAACCTTCCTTAAGTACTCCTTAGTGAGTGCAAAAGCTGCTTCACTAATTTGAGTTATAAGGGTCTTGATAACCTCTTGAAATAATAATCTTGTACTTTAATCTTCAAACGGTCTTCACAACTGTAGGTTTCCTTGGAACTTGCTGCTTCAACTCCTGCAAATTTAAACCCAGCTGTAGGAACAAGTTTACAGCTGCTAGGTCTTGTCCAGTTGTAGGTTCATCAACTCTGCAGTTGTAGACTTTCCATTTACACTGTAAATTCTTTAGCTCTCAAAATTAACCAAATAAGTTAGTATATACAAGAATATATATATTGCTATCATCAAAATCTAATCAAAATAAGGTATTAACAATTTCTCCGTATTTTGATGATGGAGAAATACTTATGCACTACAAAAATTAAATATGCAGTAGCAATGAGATATTGCTAACAATTAAATGTAATGCAAACAAATATACAAACAATATGAAAAGGCAAATAAAAACAAGGTAAAGCTGCAATGAATAAAAAGGTTTTAGATACAACTTACAACAATTTAGATAGACTAAAAACTAAAGAGTTTTAGTGTCTAATCTAATCTAGAGACTTCATCTCATTCTGTGCTTTGGGTCAGCTTCCTTCTGTTCTTAATCTTCTGAACTGTCAGGTCTGGTATGAAAGATTCCTTGAGAGACTAACCTCTGATTTCTCTCATCTTCTTCCATATACTGGAGCATCATCTTCAATTCAGACTCATTGAATATCTCTTTTTCTTTCTTGGATCTGAATTGCCTTCTTGCAAGTGCTCTCCTCCTTCTGGCATTCTTTCCTTCTATCAAATAAGCATTGTCACCAATATACAAATTGCCACTTCCCTTCAAATCTTTAAACTTCTGGTATTTGTCCTTTTTAAGTTTTGTCTTCTTCAACACAGAGTGTCTGTCCTTCATTGCTTCAAACTCTTCCCATAAAATCTCAAAGTGAGATTTTACTTCATTTTGCATCTTCTTGTTCTCCTCATCTCATACAGATGTTACATGTCTCAAGGGTTGCACATTCAATGGTTCAGAGGTTTTCTGTTCTTTCTTACTTCTTTGTAACTTCTTCACTTTCCTTTCCCATTTACCACCAGATGGTTGAGCATGTTGTTGTTGGGAGTAATGGATCTTGACATATGGTTGCTTCATGGCAGGCTTAGAAATAGTGAGTTGTATAATCTTGCCTTAAGAGTTCTTTCCACACTCAGTCTGCTCAGCAATCCTGGTAGATAAGTTCTTAGACTTAGCAGCTACAATTTCCTCATTCATTGTCTTGTAGTGCTGTTTCACATTCTTCAGAATCTGCTATTCCCTCTCTTCACCTTCTTTGAATTCATGATCCCTCAAACTTTCGCCCTTTTTGTCAGCATCAAAATGTGACAAAAATTGGTAGAGTGTTTTCAGAATATCAACCTTCATTGATTTATTATCAAAAATCAAAGTCCTGATTTCTCCTCACAGGCCAGCAACTTCAATCTTGAGTCCAGATGTTTCAATTTTCACATCATCCATAGAGCTTTTCAATTCAGATACATCTTTGATTTTCTTAATCAACTCTTGTCTAAGTTCAACATTCTTCTTCAATAGATTATCAACAACCAACTTGTATTTCTCTTCCATTACTTTCCTCTACTCAATCCCTTTCTCATTAATTTTGTTTACAACATATTCTACTCCTTTCTTCACTCTCCCAGTAACCACAGTGTCTGGTACTTTTTGAACTTCTTTTAGAATTCCAGACTCTCTGTCTTTCAAAACTTCTTCAAAGTGTTGTAATTTTGATATTATCTCCTTCTAAGTCATTCTTGTTAGAGTGTCACTATCTTCTTCTTCAGATTCTGCTTCTTGAATGATAATCTCTTTCCCTTTCATAACTTTTGTTTTTTGAATAAGACCTGCTACATCCACTGTTACACCACTCAAGTGCCAAATTCACTAAGACAAGATCACAAAGATCAATTACAAGTATTTACCCCTCAGAACTAGATCTCACCAAGATTTCTATTCTAAGTAAAAGAGAATACTTAACCTATTCACTCAGAATAAACAAACTCGCTAAGAGTTTCAAAACAAAAACCTCACAAAGAGATATCTACACAAAGTAGAATATGAATAAAAATAAGTGAGGGAACAACAACAAAAATGTGATTCTTTGTAGGAAATCCTAACCAACTATCCTATGAATCACAAAGGAAATACTTTCTAATAAACTCTCTCAAAATTTGTTGGTTGTAGACCTGCTCAGAATGGATTCTTGCTTGTTCATGTTGTTGTTATTGCTTCCTCTGAAATCGGCTTCTATCTATAGTGGAAGTGGTGTGTCTTATCCTTCAGAAATTCAAATTTAAATTCTTGATAAGGCTCATCTTTCTCTTTACAAATATGCACATGTGTGAGGTGGTCCTCCTCCTTTACACAGAATAGTACTGAGTGTACTATTTATCTTTATCCTCTGAATCTGGTTCAGCTTTGAATTTAATATTCAATAATCTTTCAGACTTTAGAATAAACCTTCCTTAAGTACTCTTTAGTGAGTGCAAAAGCTGCTTCACTAATCTGAGTTATAAGGGTCTTGATAACCTCTTGAAATAATAATCTTGTACTTTAATCTTCAAACGGTCTTCACAACTGTAGGTTTTCTTGGACCTTGCAGCTTCAACTCCTGCAACTTTAAACCCAGCTGTAGGAATAACTTTACAGCTGCTAGGTCTTGTCCATTATTGGTTCATCAACTCTGCAGCTGTAGACTTTCCATTTACACTGTAAACTCCTTAGCTCTCAAAATTAACCAAATAAGTTAGTATAATCAAGAATATATATATATATATATATATGTGTGTGTGTGTGTGTGTGTATGTTTTGCTATCATCAAAATTAAATCCAAATAAGGTATTAACAGTCTTTTTTTTATTTTTTTTTAGAAAAATCATGATTTAGGGGATAGGGTTTTTTATCCTTTTGAAATTGAAAATCTTCATCGTCTGTTCATATTATCGCCTAAGGAATAAAAATGTCTTACTTGTCCATCTAAAAAATTATATTTTCATCATCATCGGAATCGACACCTCCACAAAATCTGGAGAAACAATCTATGGTTGATTGTTTGTCTATTTCGTGTATGCTTCACGCAAGTGTACGTGGACGTTGTTGCTTAGACAAGTTGACCAAGTTAAAATATCGAATACAGGGAAACGATGCGATATCAAGCTAGTATTGATTGTTTACTAAGGTAATAGCTAATGAAAACAAGAAAAATGTCTTGGATTCTATATACTCTTGACAAGAAAAGTAAATGCTAAGTATCACATTTTGCAAAGTGAGCAAGTGTTGAGGTTGTGTGCATTGGAGTACTTCAACTATGGTTCATCTAGCAACTTATCAATCCTAGCATGCATAAGATCACTTCATATCTTAATCAAGCTAAAGGGCTCTATCAAGTGCTTAGATCTCTCTACAACACCTAATACTCCATTTGAGAGGTTCTTAGCTCCTATGCAATTCTCATTGACATAAAAGCATTAATACAAACACTTGGTGTGCACAAATCTCAGTTAAGAACTTCAATTAAATAACTCAATGCTCATGTGTTGCTAACTCACATAGGCTCAAAACATCCAAGTGATTACACCAAGAGTTCAATCAAATCATCAAATTAGAGAATTAATCCATCAAGATCACTCATTCATGCATAGGATTAACAAGACACTAAACTACACCATAGTATTCATACACCAATGCAACAAGAGAATTAGCCCATGGCTAATTGGCAAATCAAAACAACAATTAAGCTACTAAAATTCATCATTAACACTAATATGAAAGAAAATTACAAGAATCTTACCAATTGTGTAGGAATTGAAAAACTGTCCAAATACCTTCTATTGCTAACTCTTGATCCGGAACTCAATATATGCTATCGTAAAAATGTAGGAAATTCAATGGGGACTCTAATACAAAAAATGGATTAACGATCTAACAGCTTGATCAAAAGTAATTGAAGAAAGAAGATTGAAAATTAACTCCTAACCCAATTGGTAACCTCCACTAATCTCTCTCTAAGTATCTAAAGAAATGAAATGAACAAAAGTCCCTCTAAAATCTTATCCTTGAAGTATATATAGTGCCCACACTGCTTAGACTCATTTGGCGGCCTTCATTGAAAAGATGACTTTGCCCTTAAGTTATTGAAAAACCAAACTAGTGCTCGACCAGCCTTCACGGAGCGCGCGACCTGGCCTGGTAGCGTGAGTGCCTTCTTGTGGTCGCGCGGACACATTTCTCCCTAACAGACTGTAAATGCACGACCAAGCAACTACGGGCGCTCGACCAGAGCCTATCCCGTGACGTCTGATTTTAACTTTTTTTGTTTCGATCCTATGGCTCGTCCAAGCTTCCCAAGGTCTTCCTTTTGGTCCTTTAAGATTCCCCATGTGCTCGGATCACGTCATCTCATCCTCCTAATCATGATTTCCTCAATTTTGCTCGATTTCACCTATAAACACAACTTTCTTGTCAAGAAGGGTGAGTAACACAATTTATAGCATATTAGGGTCAATAATACACATAAACCACTCAATATCATGCTAAAATATACCGAATATGATGCAATTATTACCCTAATCATTGATACTCTGCCAAGATTGACTCCAGCTGCTCACGCTTCATGGATTGTTCGCATTCAGAAAGCTGCTAACTCTGCAAACTGTTCGCACCTAAAGGACTGCTCGCCGCGAGAAGGCTATTCGTGTAAGGTCCACATTGTTGAGGGATGAGACCTTTGATTCTGACATTGTGTCATTGTTCACGATGTATTCGGGGAGCAACCTCAAAGGTCGGGCGAAGGGGAAATCGTTCAAGTAGTTGGTCACTCCCAGAAAGTTGTTCGCTCAAAGGAGGTTGGTCGTTTTGAGGGACATGCTCGCTTCTAATAAGTTGTTTGCTCCCAAGATGAGATCGATTTCCATTTAGGGGAGAGTTTTGAGGAAAAAGTAGATATCACTTGGGAGTACTTAGGGCATATCAATTTTCCCATTTCTGAACTAGTTAAGCAACAAATCCATGAAGCTGTTGCTCGCAAAGAGGAGTGGGTGGCCTCTATTGCCCAATACTGCGACATATTCATTAAGCCTGCCTGCCAGTTGGTCCCGTATGTTGCAACCAGATATAATGCCACCGCATAAAGAAGCTTATTGACTAAGGAGGACTTCATTGACAACTGGGATTAGTATAAGATCCCTTTGGATATTCACATTTATCTGCCGGGTGAAATGAACGACTTGATTGCTCCACTCCTGCTTGTACTGCCTTTAACTTGGATGTTTTAGATGCTGGATTCCCACTCTTGTTGCACCCGGTTATAGGCCAGCATATGTTCAATAATAACTTGGACATCACTCAAATTATGCCAAATGGGTGGAGAAATATGTTGAGTTTTATGAACCTACTTGGGCGCGAGGGGTACCTTACAAATTAACAGCTC
The DNA here is from genome assembly GCA_026898435.1 of Prunella vulgaris. Taxonomy (NCBI): domain Eukaryota; kingdom Viridiplantae; phylum Streptophyta; class Magnoliopsida; order Lamiales; family Lamiaceae; genus Prunella; species Prunella vulgaris. The sequence continues at coordinate 103,570 of JAPKLY010000817.1, read as the reverse complement.
CTGAAGTCAATTATGCATTGACCATATCAGCGTGCAACAAAGAAGGAGAGGGTTATTACTACTTGAAGGCACGATCTGGCCTTAAAGTTGTGGAGGAGGTCCTGAATAATGTTCTAATGTGGAAAGAACAGTTTTCTTTATTTGGAGAGACTGGCAAGTGACTACTACGTATTCGAGCATTGTGGGGCGAATCTTATCACCTGAGAGATACGGAGAACTAAAACGTAAGTCTCGTTCCTTGTGTTATGTTCGTTCTGAGTTGCACTAACGTGACCCTTTTACCTCTTTTGCAAGTCTAAGACTTCCAAAGTGGAGCCAAATGACTCTTTCTGAGCATTTCCTATACGTCTTCAACAAAGTGACTATCAGGAATGTAAAGGACAAAGAGTGTTGTTTACTTACAGAAAGAGCATAGCAGACAAATTTCTCGCTTGATCACAAGTTCTCATTACCTTGAATCTGATAAGAGCAAAAAATAAATAAAGACGGGGGCCAACTGAAGCGCGGAGAGGGCTCTATGGTGGGAGAGGGCATTGAAGCTCCTCGGCCAGACATGCCGCATCTATTTGGATATGCTCGGACTCAAAAACGGGAAGATCGTAGGACTGAGCAGTCACATCAAGACTGTCCGTCAGTCACAGCTCTTAAGCCCATCATCCTACTCGGTCGGCTCTCACCCCAGCGTCGATCTAGAGCACAAAGTCGTCGAGCTAACCGAGCAGACGCAGAAGCTGACTAAGCAAGAGAAACTTAATTACAAGATGCATGCTTGGTTAGAGTCGATTTCTGCTAAGATAGGTGTGCCACTTTCGGCTGACTTAGCTGATGAGGGTGGGGAGAGAGAATTTAATTTTGAAGATGATGAGTAGTTTAGTTTATTTATTTTATTGTTAAGCAATCTATTTATTTTTATGTAGAATATTTATTTAATATTTTAATTTTCTATAAATTTATTTTGGATGTTTTATATTTTATGTTCTACATCAAATTTATTTTTTATGATAGATTGTTAAATGTAAAAAAATGAAATTATAAATTTGTAGTAATGTAGAATATTAAAATTATGCAATAAAAATTTTTAATACATATGTAAATATAATTTTGATGAATTTTAAGGAATTAATTTAATGAATTTTTTCAAAAAAAAAAAGTGTGACTCAATTTAAATTTATATACAATTAAATGTATAAGAATGACAAATAAAAATATTTTAATAATGTAATTTTATTTTATTTTTTTAGGATAGTGAACCCCTACTCTAGACATTAGTTAGGGTGTTCCTAACCCACAAAGGAATCTCTTCTCCCAATCAATCTAGAGGAATAGGAGAGGTAAGCATAAATATAGCTATCTCGTGCGCCGCTCTATTCTATTTTCGCGGTACATGTAAAGCTGGCCACACTAGGCCTCTCCGTTTCATCTGTAGTAGCTTATCTAATATGAATCTTTCAGGTGTTTGAATGTACTCCTCATTGTTCACTAGTTTACCGACAGCACAGAGTCCGTACATAAAGAAACGATAATAAAGAAACTCTTATCCTAACTAATAAAATAAAATTTTAAATTAAAAAAAAATTCAATACATTTTCAAATTAAAAATCCAAACTGGGACTGAAATTCTTTTTTAAAAAAGGGAAGAAAAAAAAAAGAATATTAAACAAGCGATGGGCATGTGATATTGTGCATGCCAGTCATTCAAAATTTTGAGGAGGGGATATCGATTCTAATTCAGCCTGAGAAGCTACAATATTTGCAGAATCAATAGCGACAATAACACATGGAATAATATTGCTGCTATGATCTTCAACTGATCCGCCGTTGGTTTCTTTGCACTTAAATCCTGCTAGGGAACTAAGCTCGTCAATAGCATCAGCAATTTCCTTAACGCATGTAACTGTATCATTCAGCAGCGATGCAACTGCAGCAGCTGGTATTACTTCAATAAGGTTGGTGCAGTAGAAACCCGACTTTAGTAAAGATTGCAGATTCTTAGACGCGATTTTAAGGTTTGATTCGTGTGAATAAGTTGGCCTGCTCATTGTTTCCACAGCCACTGCAAGTTCTTTCAGCGCTTTTCCAGATTCTGCGCTCATCCTTGATATTATTTCTTGGATTTCTTCAGGTGCCTTCAGTTACACAATAAATGTTTTAACAATTTTCTGCACACTAAATCGACACGCATTATAAGAAAATACAATTTTTATTTTTTTATGTAGTCCCATAACTATGTAATATTTCAATTTAGTCCCATAACTATTTAATGTTTCAATTTAGTCCAATAACAATTCAAATTTTACCAAAATAGTCCCAAGTCGCCGGAAATGACGTAAAACGACGTCGTTTTACTCACGTGCCAGTCACATGTTATATTTTCCTGCGGAAATGGCTCAAACGGCACGTGAGTAAAACGACGCTGTTTATGTCATTTCCGACGATTTAGGACTAATTTGATTAGATTTGAATTATTATGGGACTATATTGAAACATTACATAATTATGGGACTAAATTGAAATATTATATAGTTATGGGACCAAATCGAAAAAGTGAAAAAAAATATTGGACCATTTTGGTATTTATCCCCAATTTTTACTAAGGTGCATGGGTGCTTAAGAAGAGTGTGCATACAAATTAATAGAAATGTAAAAATGATTTTAATAGGGATGAATAAGATAAATTTATAAATAATTGTGAAGCAAGAAAGTATTAAAGTTGTACGATAACATTAATTTTGAAGTGCATGTATCATGCATATTTTATTTGAAAAAATAATTGTACCCTTTTCGTTTTATGTATAATTCTCACTTTTCAAGATGTTGTACATTAAAACTTTCATTTCATAAAAAATAAAAATAACACGTTTATATATTAATAAAAAAATATTTTTTTAAATATATAACATACTCGAGTGTTAGAGTTAAGGTAACCGTTGAGTGCTACGACTCTACATGCACACTGCCTTGTTAAAGCAGCAATCTTCAAATACTGTTTCCATGGATGACGATACTTGAATCGACCATGACCCGGTTCCCATCTTGCAAAATTTGCCTGAAAATATGTATACACACAAAATAAAAATAAATAAAAAATTAACATAATACTATTTTATTTCATAATATTTGTCGTTTTGACATTTTTTTCCTCGTATTTAATTAGTAACAAATTCTCAGGAGTAATTGGATGCATTCTATGTATTAAATTTTAAATTCAATTCCAATATTTTTAAAATATATAGTAATACACTAAATTGTGTGTTGCAATTGAGGCATTATTTGTTTTATTTGATACTACTGATTACTTTCTAGGGTATTAATACTGATTATTTTTTGGAGTATCATCAAAATTATAATATGTTGGACTGTATATTTTTTAGTAAGTCTCTTGTGCACCAGTTACATGGTGCAACTCAAGTTCATTTTTTAAAAGTTAAAATAAAATACTACAGAAAAGTTATACATGTTATTATTGAAAAGTTAAACTATAAAAGATACACTTTTCAGTAATAACATGTGTAACTTTTCAGTAGTATTTTGTTTAACTTTTAAAAAATGAACTTGAGTTGCACCGTGTAACTGGTGCATACAAGACTAATCCTTTTTTTTTTATTTGACGCTCCATTTGCAAATCCGTGAATTCAAACACAAATAATTTATTTTCATTAATTTATAAATGCTTAGATTTGAGTTATGTTTAAAATGGTAGAATTCTAAATCTTTTTCAAAACCATGTTATTCATGAAATCCCTCCTCTCTACCTCTTTCTATCTCTATCTCTCATTAATTACTTTTTTTCCTCTTCCATCTTCTTATAATTCTTAACTTGGAAAATATCATTTTTTACATGCATTTTTTTTTAAATTCATTCATTTTTCAGATACATCCAGAGTTTGGATTTTATTAATTATTTCTTCAGATATTAGTAATTATTGTTATGGATATATTTTTTAAAATCCAATATATATATATATATATATACCATGGACTTGAATGCACACAAAAATGAGTTTCTTATTGGTTGGGCAGTGAGTACTAACCAAGGTTTCTTGAGTGCTTTTGGAATCAAGAATAGTGTTCAGGACAACAAGAGGTGATGATCCAGCTGCAGCCTTGTCCGACTGATCATCACATGTTCTGAAACACTCATCTGCAAAACCTTCCAAGAAAAGGCCAAGTTTTTGTATGTTTTGAGCCACATGTTTGTGGAGATCTTCACCGGCCCAAACCGGATAAACAAAAATAGAAACAAGCACACACGTCGATGCTCCGATGACGATCGTCGAAACCCTCTTGTGGACCAACTCCATTATTTCGTCGCTCCTTAAACCCGATATAGAAACCAGGCAGAATGTCAGCATGAATATCAGCATTCCGTAGTCATATCTAGCTTTCACCCGAGGAATGAATCGTATGAACGTCGATGCTACAGCTGCATGAATGCATCAATAATTAATTAATTAATTAATTTTATATATATAATTAAATTAATTTATTAATAAGCAGACCTTGTACGAAAACAAATACGCCAATCAATATGGGTTCGCAAGTTTTCCCAGAAATAGTAGCCAAGTGGTGCGCTCCAAGACCTAAACCACTCGCCACAAACGTCGCCAACCCTCTGTTCATCCCTTTACCAAGTGTCGCCCCTGTAAATCAATTAATAATGGGTCAATTACGAAATGGTACAAAAATAAGCACTATGTTTATATATATTGGTACAATATGCAAGAAAATAACTCTATTATTCAACTTATTTTTACACTGTTATGCAAAAAATTTGTACCTATTTGAAAATAATGCATTATTTTTATATCAATTTGTGATTATTTCATTAATATTGCATGAAATTAATTCTTTATTTTATAAGCACATAACATAATTAATCTCTACTGACAACAATTTTATGTTTACATAATTTCTCCAACTAAAAATTTTTAACTGACACCTTTAGCTAAATAATTAGCTATTTACTCAATAAAAAAATTAATAAAATAAATCAATGAATAGTAATTTTTTTTAAAAAAATAAGCAAATAAGAAACTGGATCGAACAAAAATGACAACATAAAAAATATATAATAGGACAGAGGGAGTATATATAATGACAGGATCATTGTCACTAGAGCGATTCATAAATATAATTACCAACGGAAAATTCGAAGACAACGACAACAGTCATGACAGCCCACATTGCGGAGACGCCAAAGCTGCTATACAAAGGCTGAAAGTAATAGAACAACGAGACCAGAGTAAGCGCAAGGCCAACTTTAAGGGAATGGATCAACCTTCTGGGGTCATCGGTTGCAATCTTTTTAGCTTGTGAAGACACACCTCCCAATCTAGAAAGTGCTTTTATTGCAAGGCCTTTAAACCAAAGCCGTCCACTCTCTCCCTCCATGATCTTTTCTGACTTGATCTCCATTAATTAATCTCAAAAATGATTGATATATCAACGGGATGGAATAATCACTTATATATATAAGCATGCAGGGGATGTGACAGAATATATTCCCTTTTGTCGCACGAATAGTGTTAGTCCCTATTTTGTACCTCTGCAAGTACAAAGAAACTAAAGGTGATGACTCATGTGGGGCCCCTACTTGGTTGGTTTATCTGTTTCCACGAAAATGAAACTGGCCGTGACAAGTTGCAAGTTGAGGTGAATGTGGAGATCGATGGATTTTAATTTATTACCAGGAATGGTAAATTCAGATATAGGGGGGGCCCACATTACCATCGTCACATCACTACTAAAGTGTTTATATGAACTGTTACGCATAGGCATAGCTAGCATGCAATGTAAATCTCTTCTGGATTCCATGAATATATATCATACTTCAGGTCATTTTGCAACTTGAAACTCTAGTAAAATCAATTTAATAATTGTTGTGATAAAATCGACCTCAATAAGACTTCCAGTAATCAGAACCTTGAAGAAATCCGATGAACACAAACTGCAGAAATAAAAAAATCAAGGTAAACCAAAAACAAAGAATTTACGTGGTTCAGTCAATTGATCTACGTCGACGGATGGGGTTTCCTCACTTCACTAATCCATGGATAATAGTTACAGATTACAGAGTTTTCTCACTCTAGAATGTGTATATTTTCTATGTTATTTTTATCTCTGGTTTGAATACGTATTTATAGATCTATCCCTTAACAGCCTTAAAGCTCAACCAATCAACGAATTCATATGGTTATAACCGCCAAGAATAACTGTTCCGACGTCCAATAGGATTATTCCGCCAGCTTTCCAAATAACCGACTTTATCACTCCGTTGAAATAGCATTCGTCATACTCTGTTTTGCTCATAACTGTCAGCTCAAGATATGCCTTCAGGATGAGTGACTCAGGAAGTAGGTGATTTTAACTTAGGATGATAATCTCCGGATTACGCCTTCAGGTTACTGAGTCATCAGGAGACAAGTGCCTTCAGGATCTGAACACTCAGGATGAGAGTCAGGATCAGTGCACTCAGGCTCAGTATCAAACCTTCGCTCAGGTTCAGGATATTGTCTCAGGATCTTTCCTCCAAATCCAAACTTCAGGATTAGAATTTCTGATTAGTCTTCAGTATCCGAACTCAGCTTATCTTTACACATAACAGTTCTCCATCCTAAAGTAAGTGAGTTTTCCCCATTCCACACTCCACCTCAGGACCTAACTCATGGTGCATCCCACGACTGTAACTTGATCAGCTCCAAACAGTATCTGAACTTGGAAGTAGGTAAGACCTTAGTCAACATGTCTGTTGCATTGTCCTCAGTAGAAACCTTCTGCACTTAAATTACTCTCTTCTCCACCACATCTCACAAAATGAAGCCTCACATCAATATGCTTGGATCTTTCATGAAGACCTGATGCCTGACCAGATGAATTGTGCTCTGATTGTCACACTGAACTGCAACTTCGTTCTGCCTTATTCCAAATTCTTTAATCATACCCTTGAGCCACAGTGCTTCTTTTACAGCTTCAATCATGGCAATATATTCAGCCTCAGTAGTTGAGAGTGTCACTACTAATTGAAGTACTGCTCTTCAGCTTATTGTTGTATCATATAAAGTCAACACATATCCTGTTAAGGATTTCCTCGTGTCAATGCTTCCAACATAATCTGAGTCCACATATCCTTGTAGAGGTTGTGTGTTGTCCTTGGTCTTCTCAATGAGTAACCCCATTTTTCAGTTCCTTATAAGTATCTCATGAACCACTTAAAGGCTTCCCGGTGTGTCTTTCCTGGATTTGCCATAAATCTACTGACCACACTGACTTAATATGTTAAATCTGGCATGTTGCACACCATAGCATACATTATGCTACCAATTCCGTTTGAGTAAGGAATTTTACTCATTTGTGCCTTCTCTTCTTCTGACTTTGGACACTGATTTGCTGTCAGTCTGAATTGTTGACCCAGGGGAGTGGATACAACTCTTGATTCATGCATGTTGAACCTCCTGAGTATCTTCAAGATTAAATCCTTCTGAGTTAAGAACAACCTTCCTTTGTCCTTATCTCTGATGATTTCCATGCCCAGTACCTTCTTTGCACTTCCCAGATCCTTCATGTCAATTGTGCTACTGAGTTTTACTTTTAACCTCTGAATTCTTTCAGGACTCTTGCTTGCTACCAAGATGTCATCCACGTAGAGCAGCAGATATGTGAGTACTTCCTTCCCTTGTTTTTCAAAATAGACACAAATATCATATATGTATCTTGTAAAGCCTATAGAGATCATGAAACTGTCAAACTTCTTGTACCATTGTCTAAGACTTTGTTTCAACCCATATAATGATTTCTTCAGTAGACACACATTCTCCTGATTTCCTGGTAGAATAAAACCTTCAGGTTGTTGCCTGTGTATCATTTCTTCCAGATCTCCATGTAGAAAGGTTGTCTTGACATCTAGCTATTGCAGCTCTAGGTCCTCCTGAGTAACCTTTGACAATAAAATCCGTATTGAGCAATGTTTTACAACTGGTGAGAATACCTCATTGAAATCTATCCCCTCTCTCTGAGTGAAACCCCTAGCCACAAGTCTTGTCTTGTATCTCAGTTTCTCTTTTCCTCCTGACCTCATTTCAGATTTCTTCTTGAAGATCCACTTGGAACCGACTATCTTCTATCCCTGAACTTTGTTCACCAATGTCCAAGTGTTGTTCTTCTCTAATGATTGTAGTTCCTCAGTCATTGTCAATATTCATCTCTTTTTATCTTTACCTGACACAGCTTCAGCATAACTTTGTGGTTCCTGATGCTCTACCTCTTCAGCAGTTATCAGGGCATAGGACACCATGTCAGCCTGACCGAACCTAGTCGGAGGGTGTATGCTTCTCCTTGGTCTGTCTCTTGCTAGACTATAATTCCTGATATCTTGGCCTTCAGTATCTGAAATTGAATGGTCAGAATGTTCTTCAGTATCACTTTCCTCAGACTCTTCCTGAGGCCTTCCTGAGTTTTCACCTGCCTCAGTAATTACTTGTTCTGAGTTCTTGTCAGGAGTCTCCACGTCAACCTGAAATCCTTCTGAAAGAATACCATCAGAGTCCTGAACTCTTATGGGCTTATTGTATCCCATGACTTTCTCATTGAAGGTCACAACTCTACTGACAATAAACCTTTTGTGACCAGGTTCCAGACACCATAACTTGTATTCTTTTACTCCCTTAGGATAACCAATAAAGATACATCTCAGTGCTCTAAGTTCCAGCTTATCCTGCCTGATGTGAGCAAAAGCTGATCATCTAAAGACCTTCATGTTGTTGTAATCAGAGATCCTTCCATACCACACTTCATCAGGTGTCATTAACTCAATAGCTGAGGATGGTGACTTGTTAATAAGATAAGTTGTACTGACTGCCTCCCCCCTAAAACACCTTGGGTAACTTTACATCTAATAGCATACTCCTGACCTTTTCCAGGATTGTCCTATTCATCCTCTCAGTCAGGCCATTTTGCTGAGGATTTGCAGGAACTATCTTGTGTCTAAGTGATCCCTCTTTCTGCGCAGAAATTGTTGAACTCCTCTTATACATACTCCAATCCATTATCAGTCCTGAGATATTTAATGGATCTTCCTCTTTTATTTTCTTGTTCACTAACCCAATCTCTGAACATTGCTAAGGCCTCACCTCTTCTGCTTCAGTATGAACACCCATACTCTCCTGCTGAAATCATCAATGACTGTCATGAAGTATCTTCCACCTCCATGAGTCTTCACCTTAGCTGGTCCTCAGATATCAGAATGAACATAATCCAGAGGTGCATTAGTAGTTTTCTTACCCTTTGGAAATGGAATTTTCTTGGATTTGCCCAGGACACAATGGTCACAGAAATCCATCTTCAGTACCTTTCCATCTCCAAATACCTTTTGCTTTGAAAGTTCTTGGAGCCCTCTTTCTCCAATATGGCCTAATCTTTTATGCCATATCATAGCCTCAGAGTTGTCCATAACATTGTTTACTGAACCAGTAGAAGTGCTCCCAATCAAGATATACAACTCATTAACTTTCTTGTCTTTCATGTATACCTTATTGTCTTTTGTGATCAGGATGAAACTATCCTTTATGTTGAATTCATAACCCAGTTGATTAAGTGAACCCATGGAGATCAAATTTCTCTTCAGTTTTAGCACCAGCCTCACATTTGAGAGTATCCTATCCACTCCATCATGCAGCTTCATCCTGACAGAACCACTTCCCTTCACTTTACACGTTTGATTATTGCCCAGCACAACTAAGCCTCCATCAAACCTCCTCAGCTCTCTGAACAATGATTCATCCGGGCATATAGGGAAAGAATGAGTCAAGTACCCATTCATTATTTAGCTTCAGGTTAGTAACTCTCAACACCTCAACACTATCATACCCTTCTTCAGCAGCAACAGTTATATCAGTCTTTTGTTCTTCTCCTTGTTTCCTATTTCTGTTAGGGCAATTCTTCTTGAGATGACCAATTTTGTGGCAAGCAAAACATTTTCTCCTCTCAACAAAATCACCAGATTTTGACCCCTTTGTGTTATTCTTCTTCTTGTTCTGAAACTCTTTCTTGCCTTATTGAATCTAACATTCAGGCCTTCAGCCTGCACTGAACTTTTCTTGTCAGCTTGTAACTGCATGGACTTTGTTTTGAGCGCAGCCAGAAGATCATCTGACAATTGATCTTGCCTCCCAAATAATAAAGTATCCTTGAAATTCTCAAAGGATTTAGGCAGAGAATTCAAGAGCATCAAAGCCTTATCATCATCATCAATTTCCACTCACAGGTCCTCAAGATCATCCGCAGTCTTGTTAAACTCCCCAAGTTGCTCAATCAACTCCTTCTCTTCAGTCATCCTGAAGAAAATCAGTTTCTGCTTCATGAACAACTTATTGGTGACAGACTTAGTCTGATACACCTTCTCCAGTTTACTCCAAACACCAATGGTCGTCTTCTCCTTACACATCTCCCTCAGAGGCTTATCCCCCAAACACAGGATGATGGTGCTATGAGCTTTCTCCAAAATCTCCTGTTTCTTGCTTGGATTTTCTGACAAAGTAGATGGCCATTTATCTTCAGGCTTCAGGGCATTTGATAGCCCATGATGAGTTAAGATAGCCTTCACCTTGATCTTCCACAGACCAAAATTGTTTGCACCAGTGAATTTCTCCAATTTGGTAGATGCCATGATTGATGATTAACCCAGTCGATTCTTCCTCTTCCCACAGACGGCGCCACTTGTTGTGATAAAATCGACCTCAATAAGACTTTCAATAATCAGAACCTTGAAGATATCCGATGAACACAAACAGCAGAAATGAAAAAATCAAGGTAAACCAAGAACAAAGAATTTATGTGGTTCAATCAATTGTCTAAGTCCACGGATGGGGTTTCCTCATTTCACTAATCAATGGATAATAGTTACAGATTACAGAGCTTTCTCACTCTAGAATGTGTATAGTTTCTATGCTATTTTTATCTCTGATTTGAATACGTATTTATAGACATATCCCTTAACAGCCTTAAAGCTCATAACCAATCAACGAATTCATATGGTTATAACCGCCAAGAATAATTGTTCCGACGTCCAATAGGATTACTCCGCCAGCTGACCAAATAACCGACTTTATCACTCTGTTGAAATAGCCTTCGGCATACTCTGTTTTGCTCATCAACTATTTAAACTCTCGTTTAAAGCCTAACACTTATCTTAGTTTGTTCTAGATTCTTAGTATTTCTCAATATCATAGAGGACATATCACAAATTACTTAGTGCTCACAACAATCAATTAAGTATTTAATTGAATCAACTCAATTCTCATATGTTGTCAATTCAATCAAAGAACTCAATTTCAAGCAATAAACAATTAAGGCTCAATTAATAAACCAATTCAAGAATTCAATCATTCAATTTCACTCAATCAAGCAATAAAATGAATCAAAACTCAAAACAATACATAATCCCAATCACACAAAGTATAGAAAAGTTAACCAATTGCTAATTTATCTAAATCTACCTTAGAAAACATAGAAAGCAATAAACTCAAACAAAAATTAAAAAAAAAAAGAAATTATCTCACCAATTGTGATGTATTGCATGTGCGGGTAAATGTAAAAAGCTTCAATATATTTAATTCTCCAATATAATCTTCAAATAAACTTCAAATACAACGATAAATTTGTAGGAATTTTGTAAATAATACAAGCTAATTGAAGAATTTTGATAAATCTAAGCAAAATCCTATAAATTATAGAGAGAAGATTGATAATTACCTTAGAGAAGTTTCTAGCTAATTTTGAAATTAAAAACTAACTCTAATCTATCTAACTAATGTTTAAAAATAGAGAAAAATAATTATATATAGGTGCCTTGGATAGTTTTTGTGAGTAAGTTCCTAAAAATTTCAAAAAAACATCAATTTTAGCTCAAAATGACTTTCACTTAGTTTAAAGCTTTTCCACTCAAGCGAGCGGAAAATGGCAGCTTGATAGAGCACCCATATATAGGCTCGAGCAAAAGGTTAGTCGCTCAGTTTGGCCCTTTTACGCTCCATTTGGGCCTTTTCTTGCATGTTTCAGGCATTTTTGACTTCTCCAAACTTCATTTTAATTTTTCAAGATCTCTATATGCATTTTCAACTTGATTTAACTTGAATAGCCTATTCCCGAATTGCTCAAATGGATTTTTGATTTCTCAAACTTGCTTGTTTTTCACTTTTTTACGTTATTGTTTCTATAAACTCACAACTCTTTATAAAATAGATTAAAAATCAAATATATAGCAACTCGTGTCCTTAATTTACTCAAAATATTCATAAATCATCCAAAAATAAACACAAATTTGATGCAAATATAATCCTAATCAAAACAAAAATGATAATTTTATTAATTAACAATAACTTACATATGACAAAAACTTATATTTAATATGCTATCGTAAAATTATTCATTTTATAAAAAATTGCGGGTCTAAACAGGGTCGGGTCGAATTTGGATTTTTTTTTTCAAAATTCATGCAACTTCTAATTCCATGTTTTTATGCTCACATGTGTATTACAATTTGCACAAATGCATGTTACTTTAAGGCAAAATATGTATTACAGTCAGACTAAATATTTTTTTACACATATTCATTTATTTTTGTAAAAATGTAAGAGCAAGATGTATGTGAATATAAGAAAAAATATATTCATAAATATTTATTATTTGTGTAGCAATAATTATTTTTTCTTATAATAACATATATAAAATAGTATAAAGTGTGTTACTACGTGAATTAATATACCTAACATTTAAAGGATGATGATTAAATTAAGAAAAATATATTTTTTCTTAATAAAAATACATTTAATTTTACAGTAACACATGTTCGCTCATATAGTAAGACAAACTGTGGAGCAAATATATGTTACAATTAGAGCAAATGTGTGTTACTATCTTATGAAATGTTGTTATTTTGTTTTTATAGAATGAATAATTTTTCAGATAATATAAGAGCAAAATTTATGTTACTATAAGAACAAATATCAATTTTTCACAAATATTTATTTATTGTTATAAAAAATAAAGGAAATTACATCCTAAGTACATAACATTTATGTTTTATACTCTGAGCCTAGTATATTTTTTTTAATTACTCCTGGCCTGATTAATCTATAATTCCCTAGGCCTCTCACCCACCCCACAACCTACAACTCACCCCACGTAATACACTTATATAATTTTTTTTTTGTTTTTTTTATTCTTTGATAATGTCAAATCAATATTAAAATTTCAAAATCTTAATGTTATACTAATAATTTCAATTTTTAACATTAAAATCTTAATGTTATACTGACAATTTGAATTTTTAATTTTACTTAAGTTATAGTAATAATTTGAATTTTACATAATTTTTATAAAAACTATATGCATACCACTATTTTCACAGGTAAAAATTTGAAAAAAAAATTAAGTGTAAAATCAAAAAAATCAAATTAATGGAATATTCATAAGTTCAAAAAAAATAAAGTAAAAGTTAAAATTTTATAACTATAATTCAAATCTATTGATTATCAAAGTTCAATATAATTTTATTCCAAATATTCTTATTGTTTAGTAATATATTGAATTCATAAGGGCAATAAAATTAAGCAAATTTCAAATGTTTATAAGTGTAAAATCTCAGAAAAAATTCCAATGCTCATTTTACCGAATATTCATAAGTTCAGAAAATAAAATAAAATTTTAAATGTTTGTAATTATAGTTCAAATTCTTTGATTGATAAAGTTCAATTATAATTTTCTTCCAACAATTTTTATTTGTTCAATAATATAAGTTAAAAATGAACTGCATTAAATTTCACAAAAAAAATCATAAGTGTAAAAGAATAAGTAAAAGTTCAAAACAAATAAATTATAAGTTCAATTGCAATTTATTTACAAGTTCAAATTTGTGGTATTAAATAAATGATAGGATCAATAGTAAATTATGTACAAGTTCAAATTTATGGTAACAAAATACATTAAAAAAAACCCCAAAATTGATCCTAAACCAATTACAATGAATATAAAAAAAACTCGGAACTGAACATTAACAATTACACTAAATCACATGTTAAGGATAAAAATTGAAAAAAAAAAGTCTATATAATGTAATATTCATAAGTAGCAAGTAAAAGTTCAAATGTTCGCACATATAGTTCAAAGCAAATGATTTTCAAAGTTCAATTATAAAAATATTCCAGTGATGCTGAAACAAAAAAATTTACAGGCCTATTTGAAAAATAGATTTCCTTTTCTCGACATTACATATGTAAAATCCTTCAAAAATAACATTGTTACTATATTTTGTTAACAAAGTTCGAAAATGAAACTAAACGTTCAAATGGCATTTATAAAAGTTCAAAAAAAAGTAAAAATTCATAAAAACAAAAGTAAGAATAGTCAACAAACTCAAGTGCAACCATCACTAATAATAAAAAAAGTAAGAGGAAATTGTTGTTTCGGTCCCACAGGGCACAGCCTTGATCGCTATAGGTCCCAAGGTGTGCAAAACTAGTCTTAATCACATTTTTTTGTTGCATTTTTTGTCTCAACGTCAAAAACTAACGGTTTTGACGAAAATAAACCTCGTGCCTTGCACGTGCCTTTTCATTTGTCTTGGTGAAGAGAAGAAAACACCAAATCCTAATGTTGGAGAAGAGAAAAAATGCGATGGAGAAGTTCTGAAAATTTAATACCCTAATTTTGATTTTGCCCCAATTTCTCCAACACCGTAAATCCCATACTTGGAATCCCTTATTACATTAATATTTGTTCGATTTGGAGACGAGAGCTAAAATGATCCGAAGGAAGCATCTTATTCTATTTGGAGCCCCTAACTACAGTAAGTACTGTATTTTGAATTATGTTGTTGAATGCGTGATGAAATTGATGAATATGGAGTGTGAGTTGTGCTTGAATGATATTATTTGTTATGTGAAGGTTAGGAAATTCATATTTATTGTTCTGTGAGGGTTCGAAAATTGGAAATTCATATTTATTTGTATGAAATTAGTGAATGTTTATGTTTGTTTATTTTTTCTCCAGAGAAGATGCATACACTTTCTTAAATATGTTATATTTTCTTAAATTAGTGTTTTTTAAAATTGCAGAAGGGATAAGTTTCTTACATACTATCAAACTACATTATGGGGAATAGATTAAAGAGACATCTGATGGAAATTTTGAGTATGTTGGAGGAACCATCAGTGTTTCTGATTATGTTGATACTTGTGATATTGATATTAACTATTTAAATAAGTTATGTGAGCAACTTGGATATCGTGGTCCTAATGCATACTATGGGAAAGACAATAATGGAAAGCTATACTTAGTTGGAGGATTTTTATGAGATTGAGAAGGTTCTAGATCAGGGTATTATGAAGGTAAGTCACTTGTACTTGAGTGCTGAAAGAGATGATATACTAACTGAGGGTGAGGCATGGTATATTGATGATGTTGCAAATGAAATAGAGTTGACTCAAACTCCAATTACACAGGAAGATGAAGTTAAGGATTTTGTGATGGAGACCACTAGAATCCTTCAACTGAAGCCAAATGAGGATGTGAACTTTGAAAGAGGGATCACTAAAGTCATTCCAATGCAGCCATCTAAGGATGTAAATGCTGAAAGAGAGGGTACTGAAACCCTTCCATTGCAGCCAACTAAGGATGTAAATGGTGAAGGAGAGGCCACTGAAAATTCTTCCATTGCAGCCAATTGAGGATGTGTATGGTGAAGGAGAGGCCACTGAGATCCCTCTATTGAAGCCAACTGAAAGTAAGACCACTAAAAACTTTCCAGAGCAACCTATGTCAAGCTCAGAAGATGATGGAGATTACAACTGTAATATGAGCAGTGGTGATGAAATTTTAGATGACATAATATTTGAAGAGAATGTGGATAACACAGTTGAGTGGGCTGGGATAGGCCAAAATGATGTTGGAAGTGACAGTGCTTCAACTAATGAAGAAGATGAGTTAAGTAATGAATGTGACTTCCAAAGTGTGGCCTCATGTGAAGATGAAGATATTGATAATGCAATCAGAAACCTCACCTTTAGAGAATCTCAATTGGATAGGCCAACTTTTTTTTGAACAAATCTTTCCAACAAAACAGTTATTCAAGGATGTTGTTAATATGCACAGTGTGAACACAGGAAGGAGCTTGAAATTTACCAAGAATGATAAGAGAAGAATATATGCTAAATGTAAGCAAGAGGGGTGTGATTGGCATATTAATGCTTTGAAGGTCACTGATCAACAGTGTTACCAAATAAAAGAATATAATCCAGATCATACTTGTGCAAGACAATACCATGTGGATAATGTGAAGTCAGGATGGTTGGCAAAGAAGTATGAGATTGATTTTAGGGCTGATCCAAAAAAGTGTGTGAGAGGGTTCAAGAAGGAAAAAATGTTGAAGTTGTGGTATTACATTTCACCACACCAAGCATATAGAGCAAGAAAAAAGGATCTACAAATGATTGAAGGGGATAGTACTGACCAATACACCAAGTTATGGGATTACACTACAACACTCCTTCACGAAAATCCTGGATCAACTATCATATTGAAATTGGACACAACTCCTACTGGAAAGGCATTCAGCAAACAATACATTTGTCTTGATGCATTGAAGAAGGAATTTAAAGTCGGATGTAGGCCATGGATTGGTGTTGATGGTTGCCATTTAAAAGGGTCATGTCCTGGTGTGTTATTGACTGCAGTTTCAATGGATGCCAATAATGATCCATATCATTTGGCATATATATGCAGTTGTTGGGAGTAAGACAAAGGAAGCTTGGGAGTGGTTTTTTAAGCTATTAAAGGATGGCTTGCTGATATAGAGAGAAGATGAGTACACTTTCATGTCAGATAAGCAGAAGGATTTGATCCCAGCTTTTGAGAGTATTCTGCCATGAGTAGATAATAGATTTTGTGTAAGGCATTTGCATGGAAATATGAAGAGAGCTGGGTTCAAGGGTGATGCATTTAAGAAAGCATTATGGGTTGCAGTTAAAGCTACAACTGTAGAAGCATTTAACTCTGCAATGAAGAAGATTGAAGGAATAGATTCAAGATGTTTTGCATGGCTTCAGGAAAAGCCTCCCTCACAATGGTCAAGATCTTATTTCAACTCATTTTCCAAGTGTGATACTTTAGTCAACAACATGTGTGAGGTCTTTAATTCTATCATTTTGGATGCAAGAAGCTCTCCAATTTTAACTATGTTGGAGTGGTTGAGAGAGTATTTAATGACCAGAGTGCAAAAAAATAGGGATAAGTGTGAAAGAAAATGGGAGGGACTAACAGTGTGTGGTAGGATTAGGTTATTGTTGTTCAAAGCAATCAAAGAATCTAAGGATTGTCTCCCAGTAAAATCTACTTCATCCAAGTATGAGATTAGATGTTATGATGAATCAAGGTATGCAGTTGACCTAAGAGAATACACATGTCAGTGCATGGGGTGGGAGATATTAACATGTTACCTTATTTGTCTCTTTTCAAAAGTTGAAGAGAATGATGGCGATAGACCCAAAAAGAGGCACAGGCCAACAACTAGACAAGGAAGAAGGGACATGGTATGAATATGTTATTTATAATTCATTTAATACCTAAATTTTATTGACAGTTGAATATTTTGATAACTTGAAAATATATAGGTGCTCCAGAGGTCTCAGGCAATTTATACTTCAACCAATCACTCAAAAAAGAGTCGAGGTGAAGAATCTGTTGAGGTACTATCTGCTTCTATTTATTTCACAATAAATTTCTAAATATGTCCGAATTATAAATTTATCATGACTCCTTATATGCAATTAGTGTTCCGGAGAACAAATTTCATCCTCAAATGCCCAAATGAGGAGGGTATCTGGAGTTGTGATGAGGGAACCTCCACCTATGGAGTTTCATCCACAAAATTTTATTGGAGGTCAAATTACAATTGGTGGTTCAGGCTCTAACCCACTACTCCCTTCCACTGGTTCAGGCTCTAACCCAAATAGAGATGGTATGAAAGTGATCTCTCATGGAGGTAAGAAATTTGTGACTTTATCTAGTTTGACTAAAAATGCTGCTTTAAAGGGGAAAAAGAAGAAGAAAACAAAGGACAATGAGAAAAAGTAGTATGTTGGCAATTTACTTATGAATTCTGTTATGATAACATTGTTTATGCACTGAATTTGGATTCTAGTTTGACTGAATTATGGTGTTTATGTACTCCTTTATGAATTTGGATTCTAGACTATGTATTTTGGATTATGATTTTTATTATTGCTGCTGTGAATTTGGATTATGGTTCTTATTATGTATTTTGGATTATGGGGTTTTTATTTTGGAAATTGTTGTTGCATTACACTGTATATTCCTGCTGTATTTTGGACTATGTTGCTGCTGTATTTTGACTATATTGTTGTTGTATTTTGGCCTATATTGCTGTTGTATTTTGGTTATATTGTTGCTGTATTTTGGCCTATATTTTTGTTGTATTTTGGACTATATTGCTGCTGTATTACAATGTATATGTTTGAGAAATTGCTGCATTAATGTGTACTCTATGTTTTAGCAACCATATTGGACACAAAAGCTATTGCATTAAAAATATAGGATGGAACAAAATAGATGTTGATAGTAGGTGCTTCATACATAGGTTCTTAGTACATAAAGATAAAGACAATATGTGTCCAATACATATATTCTAAATTCTAGAATCAATCCACTTGAAGATAGTAGGTGCCCAAGATAGCAAAATGATAATGAGAAGGATTACTCTCATTTGCCTAAGTTGTGAAATTTCTTCACCCATACCCATCATTTGTTTCTTCAATAGTTCAGCCATTTCATTTACATTTTCCACTCCAAATTCAGCATCTTTTAGCTTCTG
Organism: Prunella vulgaris; assembly: GCA_026898435.1. NCBI lineage: Eukaryota > Viridiplantae > Streptophyta > Magnoliopsida > Lamiales > Lamiaceae > Prunella > Prunella vulgaris. Next base: position 84,690 of record JAPKLY010000817.1, on the reverse strand, counting down.
AGTCAGATCCAAATTTCCAGCTACTAGAGAATCAATCCTCCGCATCATTCCAGGAAACATTCCTTGACCAGCCACTTCATGTTCATCGGCCCACACAAAAAAAAATCACCCACCATTCATAGAGTCAACACATGTATGAAATAACCTACCTTTGTTTTTTGGCCTTTGAGAGATAAATGTGGCAACAGGTTTTTCACAATAGCATATTAGTTGGTGAAGACATTTTTGTGATGAGGAAGATGATGAAGACAGTTTCTTTGATTTGTGGTGTTTGGTGGTGAATGAGAATGGGGTTTGGGGTATATATATATATATATTAAACAATTGAATATTTTCCCTCCATATTGCCTATTTTTCCCTCCATGTTGCCTATATTTCCCTCCATATTCAACTTAGCAGGTTTTTTCTGCAATTTGAGTGCCAAACTAGAGGTTGTTTTCCCTCCAAACTAAGCTTCAAAACTGAAATTTGAGTTAAAAAAATTTGGGACCAAAAGTGCAAAATAATATTGGGACCAAAAGTGCAAAATAACATTGAGTTGAGAAAGTTTGTTGAGAACAAAATTGTCTTGGTTGATATTCTGAGGGATCAGTTGAACCAGAAGATTGCTAATATTTACAAGATGCATGCAACAATGTCTTCTTCAATTACTTCTCTGCCACAAGCTATCTCCAATATTGTTGCTTCCATCCTTAATGATGTTATAAAAAAAAAGGGAGATGAGAAAAGAGCTGAACTCCAAGCTAAAATTTCAGCTAACTCAAGAGCCATCTCTTCTCAAGTAGAAGACATAAAGGATGTTGGAATTATACTAAATAAAGTTGAAAATTTTCTGGCTGAGAGGCAAGTGGCCTAGCAAAAGAAACAGAAGATTCGATCCATTGCACTTGCTCAGAGATTCGTAGAAGAGGTTGAGACAATCCCAAAGAGAAAAGAATGAACACATATATTTAGCAAATGGAAGAAAAGAATTAGAAGACAACGGAAGCTAGAGAAATTGAAGAGAAGAAGAGAAAGAGGATTCAAAAGTAGATAAAAGAGGAGCAGTCTAAAAGACACGAGCGCAGATGTAGATAGCTTGGGAAGCCTATTATGGGTTTGAGCAAGAGAATGAGAGAACCCAGAGGTTCATCTGCGGAGCCACTTATAGAAGAGGCATTTGATGACATTTTCCCAAACTTCTTGCTCCAACAAGGGAAGAAGGTTAAGACAATATTCTTTGTGAAGGCTTACATAATTCAGGCTCCTTCCAAATATTGAGTAGATGAATACCCTTTTCATCAAATACATGGAGAAGGAGAAGAGATCTTTATATAATTAGTTTATGAAGGAGCCCAAAGAGATCAGCATGAAGCCTATTACTCTAGAGATTGAGTATTTAGATGAAACAAGGAAAACTGATGGGCAAGTTGACTGGAAAGATACAATAAGGATCTTTCTAAAGAGGGTTACTCCAGTGCTCACCATCAAACTATAAAAGAGATGAAGGCAATTTAGGACCGATTCTAAACTTGGTTGTGCTGCTCTCCAAAAGAAAGAAAGTAATTTTGAAAAGCTGCAGAAGATGAAGACTTTAGAGATAGGTGATATTTTATTTTTACCTCAAATATGTATGTCCGCTTAAGTTAACCTCTTATTGTCAGTTGTCTCTCTTTTATTTTTCATTCTTTAAGATCTTATGTAAAGATCTTTCTTTACTATCCCTATTACTTATTAAATTTTACTAAGTTCAACTCTGTAATAGTTTTAACATCATCAAAATGAAGGAATTTATTGGAAATAATATTTAGTGTTTTTATAATGTAAAAATCAGTAGACTTTGCAATGGGTCAACTGAGCCTGTTAATCAACTAACAGTAGTATGGATCTAGATTAAGATTTAACTAAAGAAGGACTCTTAGCAGAAGACTTTGAAGACCAGAAAACTATAAGAAAAGACAGGCCAGCTGAATACATAAGAAGGCCAACAGAGGTTGAAGTAGAATAAGACATGAAGTACAAAATCAAATGACCTCGGGTAGTCAGTTGATATACTTCAGAAGACTAACAGACTCGAACGGACACTTGCTGAGGTTGATCAGAAGATCAGCTGAGGAGATAGTCTACTTATGCTCAAATCTCAGCAGATTAGCTGAAGCCAGACCAGCTAAGGATGAGTAATCCACAGCGAGATTTGAGGAAGAGACTGAACACTTGAAATCAACCAAAAAGTAATAAGATCCACTTCGAGAATGAAAGAAATGGTCCAGTTTAGTCAAGAATTAATCAGTCTCTCTGATTGATTGATTACAGATCTATAGAAAGTTTAAAATCTGATCTCCTCCAATGGCTAGATTTTGAAGCCAATAAATAGTAGTGCTTTAGAGAAATTAAAGAGAAGAACACGCACGTGCAACCAAGCATTAACTCTGCACAATTTATAGCATTCACTCTGGATTCAGGAAATATACTATTTTTTTTTTAACTTTACAGAAGTCTTTATTGTTGGAATCATATCACATCTTCACATTGGAGGTTGATCAGTAAGTTGCAAAACTTCAGGTTACAAGTTGTAAATAAGTAATGGGCTTTCTAAATCCATAAGTGAGTGAGATATTGAGTACTAAGATGAGACATTATAACCACTTTGGTAGAAGAGAGTGGACGTAAGACATGTTATCCAAACCAAAATAAATCATTTGTGTCCAATTCTCTACTTGTTTTCTTTATTTGTTGCACATAAAAGTTTTCTTTAAAAAGATTTTCTTCAAAAATACTACCGCAATATAAATATCATCGTGCACCAGGCTGATCACATTAGCTGATTTCCAAAATAAAAGACTTCAAGTCTTCTGATCTATTTTAAAAAAACTCAACTAATTTTAAGAAACTGAATTTAAGTACTAACAAGTCAGTTCAACCACTCTTCTGGACTTATAAAACAGTTTACCAACTAGTTCAAGAGACCAAAAATCTTGAGAAAGGGCCTCTGTAGGCTAATCAGAATGACCGGTTTGAGTTTTGGTAAAGAGCTTCTAGTTCAGAAGTATCAACTTTTTCTTCTCCAACAAAGATTTTAGGAGACTCTATTTGAAGGCGCAAGGCACGGTAAGCAGCAACAATGTTTTCAAATAGAGTTTTAAAATTGAATTTCAAAGTGTTTGAATCAGGATCAAATTAAGGAAGATTTACTTCGATATTTTAGGGACATTTTGATTGATAGGTTGAGAGGATGAAGGAAGATCAGTGGTTTCCTCCATCGGAATAGGAAATTTTGTTGGGTTTTGCCAAACAAGGGTTGAGGACGAAGAACAATAATTTACCCGAGGAAGGTTTATGATGATCGATGGAGATATTAACAGAGTAGCGTCAATGTTGGTTGCAGCAAGTAGGGGTGGGTAAATATTGAAAATTTTAGTACTATATCAAAAAAAAGATGAGGATTTTTGTGATACTGTACTGAATCACCCTAGATGTAAGAATGTTGATAGGATTCCGCGATTCAGAGAAAGACGAAAAGAGATGAGGATTTTTGTGAGTGTAATAGATGTGAGCCCAGCAACAAGTCTTCATTTGTGAAGCTCATCATCATAGCATAATCAGCAGTTGCTTTTTCTTTTGCTGGACGGTTTTCACACCCACCATGTGATAAGAAAAGTTGTCACAATCATCACCTTCAGTAGTGATGAAGTTTGTAGCAGCTTCCTCATCCAACAGAATTTTCCCTTGCTCGGTTAACTACATGACTTTGTCCTTGAAGACGAAGCAATCATGAATTGGATGACCCAACAGCCTGTGGTACTTGCAGTACTTAGGATTGTTGACATGTCCAGCTTCATCTGGCCGCTTCATTTATGGGAGTTCATGAGCTTATCTTTCATCATCTCATCGAAGATTCCTGAGAAGTCAGTGTCTAGGAATGGATTGTCTTTGCTGCATTACTTTCATGGTTGGCCTCCTTTGCGTTCTTTCAGGAACAGGAGCAACAATTTTCCCCTTGTCAGCTCTGACTTCTTTGCTTTGCTGGGTTTTGACAGGCTTTGGGTTTGTCTACATGGCTTCTTTATGCGATGCTATGATGAACATTTTGCCCCCTTTCTTGGCCTCCGGCTTTTCCCTGAATCGTTGCTACTCCTAGGTTGGTGGTCTGTCTGATCCGGCTGCAATTATGATCAACTCCATATCGTGAGCTCGGATTGCCAATTCTTCAAATGTTCTTGGCTGGATCCCCAGCAAGATATATCAGAGACCTCATCGCATCCCCTAGATGCACATCTCGATCGCAGATGCTTCATGTAGTATGTCCTTACAATTAATGCTGACATTCTTCCATCGATTGATATAGTCGATAACAAGTTTTTATTTCCATTGGTACGTGTTTGTTAACTCGATCATGCTAACTGTTCTTCTCGTGCTGTAGAAGAGATTGAGAAATTCACATTCCATCTGGTTCCAGCTGTCGATGTAGTTAGCCTCCAAGTTAGTGTACTAGTCGAAGGTATTGCCCTTCAGAGAGCGGACGAACTGCTTGATCAGGTGATCTACATATATCCCAACATTGTTACAGATCTCGACAAAGTGAGCGACATGCTGTTTCAGATTGCCCTTCCCATCGAACTGCTGGAACTTTGGAGGCTGGTAGCCTACTGGCATCCTTAAGCTATTGATCCTGTTTGTATAAGGCTTGGCATAGCTATGAGTTGATTTGGAGTCGCCATCAAACTTTCCCTTCACTGATTCCTGTAAGAGTTCTCTGAGCTGGCCGACTTGTATCCTGCCATCAGCTGATATCGGTAGCTCCCTATTAGTTACCTTGGTCTCTACTGCATGGTATTTGCTTAAAGTCTCCACTTCATCACACTCTTCAACTTGCTTTCCACGAGCTTAACTTGACTCAACGCCATCCCCTTTGCTAATCAGTTTAGCAATCAAGGAGGCTTGTTCTATGACGTGGTTGGTGAGGCTCTGAACAGCTCTCAGCAGACTTGACAATCTTTCTTCTATGTTCGAAGTTTCTGCCATCATCACTGGAGTTGCTCCTGATATCGATGATGAGTCTAACACAGAGCGAGGAGTTGAGCTTGCGCAATCCATTTCATCTTCCTTAGCAGCAAGAGGTGATATGTTCCCCTACCGAAGAGTTTGTCTATGAACAGGTGACTTCAAACTGCAACCACTATGCCAGAAAAGGGCTACGACAACGGGGATTCCCCGTTGTCGTAGGTGTTTTTCCACCGTTGTGGATCGACTCGTTGTGGTAGGTCCAGATTTTTGACAACGGGTTTCTCACTGTTGTCTTAGGTATTTATGACAACGGTGAATACCCGTTGTCTTTACTCTTTATTAACCGTTGTCTTAAGCATATGACAACAGATAACTACCGTTGTGTTTACCTTTTATACTCGTTGTCTTAAGTATTTACGACAACGGGGTTTAACCGTAGTTATAGATTTTTAAAACCGTTGTGGTAAATACCTACAACAACGCGTTTTGTCCGTAATGTTTACTTGTTATACCCGTTGTCTTAAGTATTTACAACAACGGTGTATCACCGTTGTTATAGAGTTTTAAAACTGTTGTGGTAAATACCTACTTAAGTCATGATTTTTGTATTTCAAAAAGTGATAGTGGAAAATCCTGTTTACTAAACAACATGGACTTACACTCCAAAGGCATAACAAGTGTGAAACACTTTGGTAATCGTGAAATGTTAGCATCCGCAGGAGACACACAAGAGCAACATGATTTGCATGACAAGATAGAGTTAAAATAGGAATGCCAATAACTAGCAGAAAACACAAGCCATTAAAAGAAGCAGATTTAATTGTAAAAACATGCATGTAACAAATGCATTAAGTCACAATAAAAAATAACTGTGGAATTTCTTCACAGTTCTTAGTGTTACTACTTACTGGAGTCGCATAAAGTCATGGTTATCAGGATCCATAATCAATAAAGGTAACTAAATAATAGAGTTGAGAAGAACAAGCTGTAAAAGGTAGTTTTACTCACAGATGCAACGAAGTGACGGTCTTTGCTCCTCTCTGCACAGTTATGTCATACGTACTGTCACAGAGATCTTGTAGAAATAATTCCAGAGCTTTAGCTGCAATAATATGTCACAATATTGTTAGAAGCTTTAGCTGCAATAAAATGCAACCATCAGAACACCAATCCCACACACAAACGAGCTGGCATTGTTAGAAGCAACAGTAGATCATCATTTACATTCACTTAAATACCAAAGCATATATGATAATAAAATCAAGCATAAAAAATTAAAGAAAATCCAGATTAAATGAACATCAGATCAACGCAAGATATCAAGAAACCAAAAGAATCATCCACAAAAACAAAACTCCAAGAGAAACACAACAAAATCAATGAAAACAACAAACACTCTTTACCATTTCGCAACAACTTCAACCTACAAATTTCTCCAAAACCAAAGAAATCCCCCGTAATCTTATGCACAAGTTTTGAATTCCTTCACAAGCACTACTGATTTTTCTAAAATAAAAAATTATGCTTTTATAGGAGCGAATTTGCGGGATGCATAGTGTATTCCATTCTAAAGAGCAATGGTAAAACTTAAAAAATAAAAAAGCTACGAGAAACAGGGTTTTGGTCCATTTGAATTCCTAATTCTCCCCACATTTTCAGTAAGTCCCCAGCCATTCCTAAATCCACCAAAACCCACACAACATTTTACCAGCGACGGATTCTCCCTCAATTTTGACCGGTCCACCAATTTTGACATGCTACTCGAGAATTTAGGGCAAAGTTTAATTACCTGGGGAGACAGTGCCGTTCACATACGCGAGATGAGGATACCGGATAATTCACGGTGGTGCGTGACTTTGGTTCCCTGGCTAGGGCACGATACGAAGAGTAGAGGCGCTATGGTGGCAAGACGATTTCAGGACGATTCACGGTGGCGCGGGCACGACGGGAAGAGCAGAGCTGCTATGGGTGGCCGGACGGTGGCCTCGCGGTGGAGATCAACTAGGGCACGCTGCGTGAGTAGAGAAGAAGAGAAGGAATTAAACGTGTGATTTTTTCTAAGTGTACGCTGCTGGGTGGAGAAGAAGTGACGTGATTTTTTCGAAGGGTTAATATTTATGCCACAATTAATTTATTAAAGAAAAATTAAAAAAAAAAAAGATACGACAATGGGAAAAGACAACGGGGGATTAAACCTGTTGTCTTTCAGCGCCTTTTTAAATTTAACTCAACGGTTATTCTTAACACAACGGGATTATAATTTAAGACAACGGGTAGAACCAATACCCGTTGTCTTTTCTCCGTTGTCGTAAGCTAATTTTGGCATAGTGAATCTCTTTGATATGCTCCTTGTGACCACGTTAGTTCGGCTGTCTTGGATGGAGCAACTCTGACAACGATCTTGTGAGCTGAAGATATATTGAAGATGGTTGATGTAGACTTTGAAGATAGCTTGGAAGTCTTGAAGAGGAGAGATGAAAGGTAGAGTGATGTCCCACTGGGCGTGCCAAATTTGTAATAACAATTCTTGTAAAAATAAATATTATTAACACAGAAATGATATACAAGTATTTATTGAATTTGAAGGGTTCTCTCTCTAGCTTGTTCCTCTGATTCTCCTCTTTAAAGCTAACTTTGACTTGACCTTGACTTGAAATGTTTATCTAAGGACGGTTTGTCTTATTTTGGATTAAAGAAAGTCTTTGGAAGATTTAGGTGAAGAATGCACGTGAATTTGATGAAGAACCATCTTCGAATTTTCAAGTCTGGATTTGGGTGAAAATACTGGATCAGAGGGGTCTTGAACCTTGATCTCTGATTAGAGAGTGTTTGTGGTTGAACTTAGAGAAGAATGGTTGAAGATATCAAAGAACGCTTGGAATCCTCAAGGTGTTATTGGATTGGAAACGTCTGATCAAAGAGATGAAGCTCCTTGTTTCTAAATCAAATGGTATTTCTGGCTGGATTTGGTGAAGAACGCTCGTTAACTTTCAAGATGTTCTTCAAGAAAAATGTCTTATTTGAGGGGTTTAGGCCCTTGATCCTGGATTGAACGTTGTTTCTAGATGACTTTGACGAAGAATGACTTGAATCTTCGAAGAACGTCTCTAATCTTCAAGTCTGGATTGCTGGATCTTCGTAGCTCGCAGTTTGCTCGTTGAGAGGATTGTTGATGTTGCTCGTCGCTTGTTCGTTTTCATTTGGTGTGTTGGAATGTATGAACTTGACCCATATTTATAGGGTAGGAGGTTGAAGACCTTCCTTACCCACGCTGACACGTGGCGCGATCCGGGCCCTTGATGTTATATTTAATGAATAAGTTTAATGATCAACCAAATTTAGCTTGATTTCCATTTTCTTCTTTATTTATACAAAACATTTATGATTTTGAATAAATACGACAAATCAAGCATTTATTGCCGCATACAAGTGTCGGAAGACTCGTAATTTAATAGCGACTTGTACCGTGTATAATAAATATCATTTGACTATTTACTTCGAAAATTAATTTATTAAATCCTCTAAATTAAAATAGTAACATGATTCGATATTTATTTAATTTATACATGTGTCATTATTTAATTGGGTGCAAAATTTATTTGCTTACTGATATAACCTTTTTCAAGACAATATTGATAAATAAACTCTCTTCTAATCATAAACAGAGAACCTTTTGTTCTAACAGAGTCATTATCAACATGTTTGAATTCAAACTTAACAAATTTTATAGGCTTAATATGCATCAAGTATTTAGGAGAATTACCATCATAACCAAGACCTATTTTACATGAATTTCCCCTCATTAAAGCATCAACAAGCTTTTCAGTACCTCTCATAAACTATTTGAAATTCATGGTTGGTCATTTTAATTGATTTTTTAGTTTTTCAATCAACATATCCTTCTTAGTTAGGATAACATCCAACTTTATTAGTGAATCTCTTAAGTAGGAAATCTACAAATTCAGAGATTTGATAATCCAGTTTTGTTATTCAACTTCCTTAACTAACTTCTAACAATCAACTCCACAATCTTTGTAATGTAATGAACCTGTCTCCAAAAATGAACTCGTATGACAGTTCACAACTAGACTAATATTATGTAATGTTCTCTCAAATGTGGGAGCATTTATTTTAATATCAGAATAATAATCATCCAGATGATCATCAAAACTCAAAAGTAATATCATACTCTATTCTAGCAGAGAAAGTACATTCTTCATTCTTTTCAGAATCTTTTTCATCTTTAGATTCATCACTTAAAGTGCATTGAAACTAATCAATTTTTCAACAATGTTTTAGCACATTCGTTTGCATAATGACCATAATAGTGCATGCTTCATATTAAATAAATTTTCTATATTCAGGATCATATCTTTGTCTACTAACTTTGTTAAATTATTTAGGCTGATTATATCTGATTCTTTGATCAGACATTTGTTGAGTCTTGTTGATCTCAACTTTGGTTGAATCCTACCTTTTCATTTATTAGTTTTATTCTTTAGAAAAGGGTTAAATTGTATAGTTAAGACGGCAATATCATTAGAATTATTGGCATATAAACCAACAACATCAGTATCTGGATCTACTTTACTGACATGAGAAGATATTTCAGTATTGGACGAGGCTTCACCTTTGAAAACTAAAACTTTTTTATCATTTGAAGATTTTTCTTTCTGAGCAAAATTTTATTATAAGTTTATAAAATACTTATAAGTTCATTTTAACTCATGGAATCAGTGTCTCTTACTTCTTCTATAGCACATATTTTTGCATCAAAATAGTTAGGCACTTTACAAAGAATTTTATGTACTAACCTTGTATTGGACATTGACTCACCAAATTAATGAGATTCGTTGATAATCTCAGCAATCCTTTTGTTATATGATGAAATTATTTCATCTCTTTCATTTTAAGGTTCTCGGACTTGGTTCCTAGCATCCGAAGCTTAATTCTTTAAACACTCTCTTATTCTTCACAATGCTCTTGCAATTGATTCCAAATATACTTTGCAGAGATACTATTCGAAATAATTTTAAACATTAATACATTGGTGGTTGTAAAAATAGCATTGAGGACTTTCGAATTATAACTTGCTGAAGTTATTCTTCATTCATCTAGTCAAGCACACTTTTACTTCTGGATTCATTATCACCATCGGCTGGAGTTTTGGATTAATTTCATCCAGAGAGAACACTTCTCCATACACGTTCATCAATAAATTTAATGTACATTCTTATTTTAGACTTCTAGTAGGCATAATTTGTACCATCTAAAATAGGAGGTTTAAGTGCGGTGGTTAACAAATATTTCATCACTAAACACATAAAAATATTTAAAATACAGGACCTAAACTAAGTACATCAATTTTATAACTTTGGTGTCAATTGAAAGTGCCATTGTGATATCAGATTGCTCTAATATTAAATGGAAATGTGTGCGGGTTCGATTTTGCAAAATATTGTTAAGAATGTTGAAATAACGAATACACAATATAAACATAGTTGAACACTTAAACCGAAATTGCAAATATAATTCAGAACATTCATATATAAATAGTTTATGAGTGCCTCAAGACAAAACTTCACTAAAACAAGTACTGATGCAAACACTAAATCAAGATCTGACACATGAGATCTAAATCAAGGAGGTATACAATCTATAACACCTAAATCATACGATCTATAAAGTGTGAATCAAACCTATCACTATGCTAATTAAAACTGTATAGAAAGTTTTGTGATAAAAGCGTTTATAGCTCTAAATCAACACTATTGTAAAGCGTATACACCTCTCAACAACATGAAAGATAATTCTATTGAGAAACCTGGACTTGCTATGCTATAGATATGATTGACTTCCATAGTGCTCCCATGCTCCTTCGATTGATAGACAATGTAGTCAACATGTTAACACTCCAAGACCACAGTTTTCCATGATCAAAAGCGTCATTCCACTAAGTTCCACTATCTTTGTAACCGCTCGTGATGTAACTAAGCTTTTCACTGCAAATCTGCAACCGTCGGACCAAAATAACTTCTTGGATCATCAATATATATGTTGAATATTAGGAGTTAGTGTTATGAGAAATAATAAATTTTTATGTTGTCAAAATATATTATAGCGCTCTGTACAATATTGGCCAGAACATCAACAATAGTAAATAAGGGAAACTAATACTCAAGGCTTCTTCTTCGACTGCACAATAATCCGAGGTTTATCATAAGAGACCAAAAAAATTAAAATTAAATTTTTTGTCTGGTATGAAGGAAATTTTGATTCTAAGCTTTGGGGAAATTGACCATACATTTGACTGTTTTCACGCCCCTTCAAGACTCCGAATAGAGTTCTCATGTATTATTCCTTTTTAACTTGTCAAGCACCAACCAAGAAATTCAAAGTTTTAATAACGAACAACATCATGTGGTATTAAGATCTAAAATCGACTGCACAGAGATAGTTATCTTATAAGAAAGACACGATTATTTCATAGAAGAAATTCATTACAAGAAAGACACGTTTATTAGGTAACTTTATTTGATCAGAAAACCTCTTTATGATCTCATAACTACAAAGAATAAATTAATGAATCAATAAATTGTCTTATTGGTTTAGATAGAGCTGAATTTAAATGCTATTTTTCAGGTGAAGTCAATCATGGAAATTTCGGTATGATCAGCTTCTGTTCCTTTATCATTTGATTGTTGGGAACCTTCATGTGTGACTATGGCATTATTATCCTCTGAAGCTGATGGGGCACCTGTGTCTGAAACACTTGTTGCCAGTGCTCTCTGCTCCTCATTCTCCACAGGTTCTTGATCACGCGGTTGCGACTCAGTGGGACCATCATCAGACTCAGTCACTCGTTCTTCAACAGAAGCATCTGTTGCCTCAGATTGGGTCCCATCCTCCGGTTTGGAATCTGTAGAAGCAGGTTCAGACTTCGGTGGATTCTCTACAGCTCCCGGTTCAGTTTTTGGTGGATCCACTGCAGCCCCTGGTCCTGGTTCAGTTTTTGGTGGATCCACTGCATCCCCTGGTCCTGTTTTTGGTGGATCCACTGCATCCCCTGGTTCTGTTTTTGGTGGATCCACTGCAGCCCCTGGTTCACCGGATTCTACGAGAGCGGAACCATTTTGGGGTGTAGGAGTGGGACCCTCTAGAAGCAATTGTTTACCAATTTGGGGCTGGGAACTCTGCAGGGGAGGAGCAGGCACAGGCTTCTTGGAAGTAGATTGACCGGGATTGGGGCCGTATAAAGAGGCCATCCCGGGCGGAAGAATTTCGATGGGAGGTTTCTTTGCAGAATCTTGGAGGCTTGAGATGGTGGATTGCTGGAGGGAAGCCAAGAATGCATCTGCAGTGTCCATTTTAGTAGTGGGTGTGTGGTCCATCTCTTTCTGCAGCGTCTTGTTCCATTCCTGAACTAGGCTCCTTAATGAGGGTCTACCGTGAGCCTGGATAAAACCAACGAGTTAGATGTGTACAGAGAATATTATAACAATTATTTTACAAATTTTCGAGCAAATTATTTTACATGAGCATGAAGAACTGACTCAGCAAGCATCCCCGTATCATGCCAAGCCTTTTCCATGAGTACATTGTCCCCCAAAAGTGCTGCTGCAAATGCTGCTTCTCGTCCGGACCCGATGGACACCAAACTGCTCACCAGATTCTGCAGTATATGCACCCACAGAATTTCATATGCCATATCACCACAAATTGAATTTTGCGGTTGATTTACTGTTTATCGTGATTTCGGGTAATTTTTGGCCCAAACATGTGACATTTAGCCCGTACTGACGTGTTTTGTGCAAATTTGACCTAAAATAGCAAGTTTTAAAAGTCCTCAAACCTATATTTTCCAGCCTGAAACTTTCAGTCCTTATATTGCTACCCGTAATTATGGTCTTAAGAAAATATTGTTTCCTGCATTAAAGCACATGCAAGAGCAAATAATACGAAATATATACATACACTGAGGCGTGTCAACTCGCCATGATTCCCAAGGCGCAAAGCAAGTCCTCTCAATTCATGGGCTTGTAGAGCTCCTTTAACCGAACCAGCAGCTGCTAATCTCTTAAGAGCCTCGCGAGCAATTTCAGCGTGCCCAGTAGCATCAGCAGCATCAATAAGGTCAAGAAACTCCTTAGCAAATTTAGCTACTCCTTTAACAGCATCTACAACATTTTCCTTCTTTGATGATAAATTTATAATGTCATTCAAATCCAACACAAAAGTCTCATGTCCTATATCCCTGCTGTTGCTCATTGTTAGAAGGCATTGAAGGGCTCTTTTCAGATCATTGCTCTGCAACGCTAGATCGAATTCCAGCCTCTTCGATATTCCAGGCAAGTGCAGTGCTTCAGTTGCATAACCCATTCCCAGCATAAACTGTGCCAAATCATCGTGATGTTCTCTACCCAGCCTACTTGCCCATTTCACTGCACTAACAGCATCACCATAGGCTGCTAGGCATCGGCATCGGATTCCAGGATGGGTAAGTGAGATTGCATGAGCACACATGTATCTGTCAATTAGCCAGAGGGCACCATCTCTCACCCCTGCAAGAACAAGGGGCCCCACTGGTCGTTTTTGTTCTGCCGGAAACCTAGTAACTGCCACTGCAACACCACCACCACCAACAGCAACCTCATTAGCTTTCCTTTCTTCCATCTCTTTAGGTGAATTATTGTCAGGTTTAGGATTTTTAGGCAGAGTTATGAAAGGAGGTATGGAAGGAGTGTGCTGAAAAGAAGCTAGCCTGACAACTTGTAACATAGGAGGTCTCAATGTTGTCCTCTCTTTTGATGTCGATTGTTTACTTTCAATTGTAATCAATGCTAATTCTCCATGTTCTGCAAAAGCTTTAGATTGTGCCTCTTTCAGCTTCATTTCTTCTTTCCTTCTATTCGTCTCTATGTCAATAGGTGCAATACCGGAATCCACAAACACACACTCGATTGTGGTTGGTGTAGTAACAAATAACTGTCTTCGATGCCAGATACCTCCAGTAGCATAGGGGATCGCCACATCACCTAGGTACCGAAACTGGGGACGTAAGGAAGATATGACGATATACTGATGATAGGCAAAAGCACAATACTCAACAGTTTGGTCCCAAGCTGTCCATTCTGGTTGAGGAAGAAGTCCACCAACTGGTTGAAAGGTTTCCCAACTGTATAACTGGAAGTTGTGCGGAGATGCTTCGTTTGAAGATCTTGTTGAAGAATATCCATCATCCATTGTGCTAAAAGAAGAAAGGGAACGGCTTCCATATCCTGAGAATGGAATAGACTGAACTGCCCCCATCCTTCTAAATGTCCTGTAGGCAATACCAAGTAGTGCTCCCCCATGCAAACCACTAACTGGATCATTTCGACCACCGACAGATCTCATTAATATGTTAGATGTACCATCTTCGAGGAGTATACGAACTTGGACAGTGGCTGATGAAGCTGCTGTAGCTGCTGCTGCTGCAGCCTGTGCAGCAGCTGCAGCTTCCTTTGCTTTTCTTGATGAGCTGCCTTTGGGAATAATAGGCATTCTTGGAGGTAATATAGACTCAAGAAGGGCAAATCTGTCTCTGCATGTGTCCCAAACCAAAATGCGTGCACTGCCTGAATCAACAACAGACCAGTCGCTGACTTTATAAACTGAGAAGTAGGGGATATCAGGCCAGACAATGGCCATGTACCTTCAAATTTGGGAAAATAAGAAGCATAAAAATCAACAGCATCTTTTATTGGAAAGAGCAGTACGAATGCATTTAATTTTAGCGTAATATCATTTTTAGACCCCTAATGTTTCCAATTATTGGTCTTTCACTCTCTGTCAAACTTGGTCTTGGACGTACACTTTCACTCCCACATTTAGTTCCTCAGTCAGTTAACCGTCTGTTGATAGGCAAAATCAACTATTTTGACAAAATGTAATTACATGAAAATAATTAATTACATTTAGCACCCCCCAATAATTATTAATTAAATTTAGCACACCAAAAGAAATACATTTAGATAGTTGATTCTGTCAGTTACTCAGTTAATTGACAGTCAACTAAAGGTGTGACTAAATGTGGGAGAGTGTTCTTTCAGGATCAAGTTTGATAGTGATTGAAAAAGGAGGACCAAAACTGGAAAAAAGTATACATTGAGGACCAAAAATGATATTATACCTTTAAATGTCCAACTGTCAGGTACGTAGGATACATAATAGCTTCATTCACTTCGGATATTCCAGTGATAATATTGACAACATTAAAGAGTAAAACTGTCAATAGGGAGCAGAATTAAGAGGGCAAAGTCGTCACGTACTTCCCTGAAGAACTAACAGAAAGAACCGAGTAAAAATCATGTGGAACACAAGAACTGATGTGCTTTTTAATTTGCTTCACATGGAGCTTCTCTGGTATGTCTCCCCTGAGTCTGCCAGTGTCGTTCAACGAGCCACTGCTTCCAGGAGCTGGATTTTCAGTGTTTAACAATTGAAACTGTAGAAGCTTCAATTCCCTTCCTACAACATAGACAGCTTCATGTTCTCGGCTTCCAGGTGCTTTTCGGAGTGGGGCTGCAGGTGGGAGTGCTTTGGCATCTAATTCACAGACAAAGACTCCGATATTGGTCCCAGTTGCAACTAGATGAGGTTGTAAAGTGTGTGCAATCATGCAATAAACCTATATCATGAATGTGAAGTATAAGCTCATACAGAATCCAGTTTCGAGCTATCAACTTATTAATGACAATTGACAACTCAACAAAAATTTAATAAATAATCCCTTCATTTCAATTTTAATTGTTATTTTAGAGAAATAAAATTCTCCAAAACATCTATCGCTTTTGGTTTTCAAAGTGAGATCAATTTTATTTTTAAATTTTTCCCTTCTCTGACGTCTCATTTATGGAGACATAGAATCTATGAAACAGCTGAAAGGGTATATTAGTCATTAATAGGTATTAAATTACTTTCTTAATCTATGAGGGAGTACATAAAATCATACCTTCAGCTTCTTGTGAGGTGCAAGACACTGGGGAGGGACTAATGAAGAGAGTTCACATAAAGGCCTCGTCAGAGAAGAATTGGTAGGATTCTCTATCGCCCTATCAAATGTTTAATGCAAAATTAAGGTTTCTCGTCAAGTAAGAATATGGATAAAGTGAGTAGCATCAAGCATCAAACGCTATGCATCCCAATAAATTATGGTAATTATCTGCTAAAAACGGAGCCACCTTGATAAAAATTAGGGTAAAAATTTATTTTTTATCCCTTAACTTCCACCAATTATGATTTTAGTCCACTGAACTTTTTTATTTGAAATTCATCTCTTAAGTTTACCTTTTTTGCCGGTTAAAATGATGAAAAGGTTGAATTTTTTAACCTGTTTTAGCCTTTTAGGTGGTATAACGACAAAAAAAATTGAATTTTGTAAACTTATGGGACTATTTTCAATGTTGGAAAAGTTAGCAGGCTGAAATAAAAAATGGTAAAAGTCAAAGGACATAAAATAACCTTTACCCAAAAAAGCATACTGACCATATATGAGAATCTTTAACACATGTCAAGATGTCAAGATTAGGAGCTCGAGGGTGACGCCAAGATGCCACACTACGGCAGGCCAACTTAGGGACAGCTTTAATTCGACGCAGTTCCTAGAGATCATAAGAATAGGTAAATTTGTGGAAAGCGCATCATCGATCATCATTAATGTATAACATAGCAAAATCAATAGGACCTTAAATGACTTTGTATCCCATATAGCTAAGGTCTTGTCTGCACCAATTGTAATGAGGTGTGGTGGAGCACCGACCACGCGAGCAAGCTCAAGACCAACAACTCCATTATCGTGTGCCTTAAAATAGCATAAGAAGGCTAAAATCCTTTATCATCAATCACCATAATAAGCGAGCAGAAATATGTAATGAACTGTTAACTCAAAATGCTAGAATAATAAGAGAAAATCATCGAAAAATACATAGGCAATAAGATGTTACTTTTAAGATTGACTTAGGGACAAGGTCCCTTGAATCTTGGCCATATTCCGCATTCCAAATCACAAGCAAGCCATCAGCACCACCAGAAACCAAAATGGCCTAATTTAAACGCACAAGAATAGAAGAGTGATAATGCACATGAATAAAGTAACACAACAAAAGATAAAGAAAATATGTGTATATAATACAAGGTATCTTGATCACTTTTTCAATGCCACACACCCTCCAACAGACAGAAACATTCAAATGTTCTAATTTAGAACTACCTCGCCAGAAGAAGCCATGAAAGTCATCAAACAAGAAATTGATCCTTTATGCCCTCCAGTATATCTTCGAGCAAGCTGCAGACAAATAATGAACCAATTAAAGTGTTACTATTCTTAATCTTTTTTCAGTTGGCAGGGATACAGCCAGAGTAACAAAAGTCGGAAGTAAACATGCAGGCCAATGATAATATATATTGTAAGACCTTCCAAGTTAACATGGAAAGAACTCTAATCACGCCATCTGACCCACCAAATGCCACAAGAGGACCATCAGTAGAAGCTGGTCTTGAAAGGAATTCCATACTGCATGAGCGCATGTGATTTTGTCAAGAGAGTTTTATCATACACAATGTACTGGAATTTCAGAATACTTTTCACGATAAGAAAAAATAAAGCTTTCCAATAGATACTTAACAGACTTTCTAGTACTCATTAGTAATGAGCTTTTCCCTTCGAGGCAATAATTCAAAATGTACACCAGCCAAAAGAAGGCAACCAAAGGTGTAGCTGCCCGTTTGTGCTCAACAATCAAAAGCAGACAATTAATCCAATTTAAAGCTTCCAACTATGTGTCAAAATGATATCTAAAAGTTTTTATATCTTGAACAAAAAAAGCACCTATCAAGCACTCCTGAAACTAAGTTTAGTTGCATACTGATGTCATCAATTACTTGGATGAGTTCTATACAGTTTCTATAATTATTAACTATGCTGCGAACCAGACAATGCTCAAATAGTTGTGTACCTCTTTTACTGGTGCAAGCCTGACCACCAACATCAAATTACAAGTAAAACTTCCACACATAAGTGATGAGTATCTAATAGATTCTTCACATAAAAGGAGTCTTTTGATAATTTACAAGATTCCAGGCTCTAACATATGCACTAGCATTCATATGGAGGCAAGCCCTATCGTGATATCCTCCAAAAAGATTCATTCATATTGGCTCAGGACAAATCGCCAAATAGACACAAAGCTTTATCACTTTCAAGGAAAAGGTAAGATACGTTCAAGACTTGCCATATAAGAGATCTATTGTCCAAATCCTGTTTCGGTACATCACGGCCACGCATTGTCACCAAATCTAGAAAAATAGCTTTGTTCTCACAACATATTACAAGAAAATGTCGTCCTTTGGTTGATGGGGCAGGGGAACTGAAAGCTGAAGTGACATTGCTGACAGCTGTTGGAGCTTCAGCAGCAGCAGTGCGATTATGCCAAAGTTTCCAGTAGTGTACATCATCATCATAAAAGCTGACCTGTTTGACACTGGAATCATATACAACTAGTTGGTTCAGTTTGAACAAGCTTCAGGTATCAAATTTGGTTTATTTTATGTTGCTTCATATCTAAATCTACTAGTTTCTTCATTATTTGTAACAGTTCTTTACTAATGACGAAGGCATTACAATATAGGGATCAAATTATACCTCCCACCTCGTAAGGCTTCTGCACGCTTGCCTCTAGGCTCTGATAAGAAAAGAAAAAAAGGAATGGAGCCTATTAGCATTAGTGCATAACCAAGTCCTTGTGTATGTGTAACAATGTCCAACTTAGCATGACTTTGCAAAGTAGACAGTAGTTCAAAAATTCACAGGCATCTCTGTAAAATTAAAAGAGCATTGCACATAAACAGTGAATAAGGGATGAATCAAAGACAAACTTTATTAAAAGCTCAGCCCCCAAATAAAATTTCATAATGAATTACAACAGTGTAAGCCAATAAACATGTAGAGGGAGCCCCTCAACATTACAATCAACCCACAACAACATTGGCACATTGGAAAAATTTCAGCCCCAAATGAGCAGCCAATTTCATGGAAAATCTTCAAATCATGTCAAACTCCGCATATTTAACAGAGTGTACAAACATAAATAGAGTTTTTCAACTATATCAAACAGAAAACAGTACCACAGCATACAGGATTCATAGCTTCATTAAAGATGTTGTGATAATAACCTATATTCTTATCGTAGGCCAAAGGCATACTACATGCAACGTCAATTACACTAAGAAGAAGGTAATCAAACCTGATTCCCCCTCAGCTAATTTTTCCAATTTTGCGCCAACCAAACGCCTCTGGTCTACTCCCCCAGCTTTCAGCTCATAAATCACCTGCGGAGGAAAGAAATACAGCAACACGCAGAATCACCATAAAATTGAAATGTTAAAATGGAAGCACTCGATTCAGAGAACCTCAAATTACAATAATGGAACAAATTAAACCTGGCGGTGCTCCCAATTCCACACGGAGACGTGATCGGATTCATCGGCTGTGACGAGCCAAGGATGGGTGGGGTGCAATTGGATCTTCACAATCTTGTCATTCGTGGGGCGAAATGCCCTTAGTTTCAGCATTTTTTGGGGGCGGCTCTACAAAGTAAGCTGAGTCTAATATGGAAAAATGCAGGAGAATTTGGAAAGCTTCCTCCATTATTAAGCAGGTTCGATGCGAAAGAAGCGGGAGATGTGTGCTCTGAATGGGCGAGTCTTCGGAGCATTTCAGTGAGAATGATCAATGAACTTTGCCTTCACTAATGTTACTTAAGCGGAATACAACTCCAAGGATCTGGGATGCCACGTGGTGTACCCAAAATTATGTTTGAGAAATTATATAAATTAATAATAATAAAAAAAAGAGAAAAGTACAAATTGGTTCAACAAATTTGTACAAATTACAAAATGGTTTATGTGCAAAAAAAAAAAAAACTTCTGTGCAAACACAAAAAACACTTCTGTGCAAATTTTTATGAACCAATTTGTAAATATAGTGATTTTTTTGAACTAATATGTAAAGCACCCTAAAAAAAATTATAATGAGTAGAATGTAAGATGAGATTTTGAAAAGTATTACTTCTTCTGTCCATCAAAATTTTTTTTTTTTTTGTTTATAAAAAAAATTCTCATTTCTTTATTTGGAAACAAAACACTTATAATAAAATTTTAGGCTCCACAATATTCATATTTTTTCCTTACTTTATCTATCATTTCAATATAATACTACTTTTTATTAAATCTCGTGCCCACAATGAAATGAAAAAAAAATTCATGGACGGAAGAGTATATGTTATTTTGAAGAGTTGGACTTGTGTGAAATTGTCTCATAATATGAGACAACAATATGAGATATAAATTGAGTATGGCTTGTTAACTCTTTGATAAGGGTTGTTGTTAATTTATGTGATTTCATTGTTGATAGGCGAGCTAAAGCGAGTAGGGTTAAGAGAAATAGTCAGGAGGGATTAACTCAAAGCTGCTCGCCACTAGCTCGTGCTTACCACATAGCTCGCCCAAACCAAAGCCCTACACCACCAGGTGCCAAGTCAAAACTACATATGTGTGTCCTACTAGTGTCACGTGGTACGAACAAGTGGCGAACAGACATCCCACAGAGGTCCACCTCAGGGAAGCTGGTCACCAACATAAAATGAAACACATCCTACAAAGAGCGAACAACGGGCGAGTAGGCGGTGAGCTATAGGCGAACAGGAATGAGATAGGCATCATCAAATCTTCTCGTTCACCACCTTACAAAGAAGCCAAGCACAAACACATCAAGGCAAAACAACTCGCACCGCACCCAGTGGGATCTCAGATGCAAGCAGGACCTATGTAAAAAAAGCATATTAGTCAATGTCTTGCAATTATTGTTTAATAAGTGGTAAAATAACAAGTGCATGGACACTTGTCATTAAATTAGGTCGCTTAGGCTTAATTTATGCCACCACATATCATGCAAACAGATAAATATGGAAATTGTACCCATTTTGGGAGATTCCAACCATTAATACAAAAAATCAACTTACAATTATTTCTCTCACTACATATTTCTCATTCCAAATTAAACAATCAATCTAACTTATTGTTTGGAGGAATTTCATATTTAAATTAGCCACATAATTAATCTTTGTTAGTAAATTCCTCCTCATACAATGAGACTGTCTCACACTTATTTTGAAATATACAAATTTTTGTTGAACAAACTAAAATGAAAAGTACAAACTTTTTAGAGTAGTAATAATAAAAAAAAAGTAGGTTTATATGAATATGGTTCTATGATAAGCATTGTAAGCAATTAAAATTAATTGTCGAAATAAAAAATAACATGTAGAAATTACATGTTAAAATCATTTATTATTGGAAATTTGGATAAATTTAATTCCTAAATAATAAATCAAAGTGGGTCTCAAAAGCCTAATAAATTAAATTGGGTCTCTAAACCTAATAAATTCAATTGGGTCTCTAAAGTTCGATTAAATATTTTGGGCCTCTAAAGTCCAATTAATTCTTTTGGATTTTTAAAGTCATTAAGCCCAATAAATCAAATCTTCACAAATATCCTTGAAAATATCAAATTTGGCATCTTTGGGAATATTCTCCAAATCATATCTTCCAGTCCATCAAATCTGGCCTGCAAATCTAGAATTCTACACCTATAAATAAGGTCTCATTCTAGTCATTTTCCATGGACGACAACTCAAGAAGATCAGAGTTTGGAGAGGAGGAGCAACTCGGAAAATCCAAGACTTTGAGCATCCTTGAAGATTCAAAGGCATTTAGTGGTTTCATGAGTGTTCTTCATCAACAAAGACGTTTTGATCCGGGATCACGGTGTGAAGATTTCGGCCGTTGTTCTTCATCAACAACGACATTTGATTCAAGAAACACGGCGTCAGGCCCCTCCAGTCAACATTCACCTTCAACAACACAGATTCACAAGAAAATTAGAGCTTAGAGAGAAGCAACAAGATCCAAGACTTAGGGCATCCTTGAAGATTCAAAGGCATTCTTCGCAGCTTCAAGATCGTTCTTCAAGTTCTTCATCAACAAGGTGTTTTGACATCAAACTCGGACCTCGATCCAACAAATCAACAAAGTCCTTCCACAAGGCAACGTTAATTCGAAACAAGACTCAACGCCCTCTGTAGGCAATTAAAATTAATTGCTGAAATAAAAAATAACATGTTAAAATAATTTATTGTTGGGGATTTGAATAAATTCAATTCCTAATTAATAAATTGAATTGGGCCTTAAAAGCCTAATAACTTCAGTTGGGTCTCAAAAGCCTAATAAATCAAATCGGGCCTCAAAAGCCTAATAAATTGAATTGGATCTCAAAAGTCTAATAAATCCAATTGGGCCTCTAAAGTCCAATTAATACTTCTGGATTTTTAAAGTCATCAAGTCCGATCTTTAAAAAGCCCAAGAAGTCAAATCTTCACAAATATCCTTGAAGATTATCAAATCTGGCATCTCTTAAGGATATTCTCCATATCAAACAGTCATAATTAGAAGAAAGGGCGGTCAAGTCAGAATATGTGTGGATTTTACAAGAAAATCCAATGAAGAGTCTGCTATAACAAATCACTTCACCACTTATGAAGATGCTCGAATGGTAAAAGAAATTTACACAAATGGCGCATAGAATATCTCCAATGAGGGTGCGACCATTAGTCCCATAAGTGAGAAAACTTTCATACGCTGCTATGCATAAATCAAAGTATGCTCCTTGACGCACGAGCCTAAATTGCAGATTGCTCCTTGACACAGGAGCCTAAAATGCATATTACTCCTTAACGCACGAGCCTAAATTGCACGATGCTCCTTGACGCACGAGCCTAAACTGCACGATGCTCCTTGATGCACGAGCCTAAACTGCATGTTGCTCCTGGTCCACATGAGGATAACTGCGTACGATGACCACCAAAGATGATTTCATGTGGTTAAACTATTAACTTATCCCACTAAAGGTGTTTAAGTGGTTAAATAATTTATACTCTACTGCGACTATGGTAGTAAAAAGTATACGTCCCTCCTGGCCCGCATGAGGTTAAACTGTGTACGACGCCCCCCTCCCAAAATAAAATCATGTTCCCCTTTGAACTACGCTTTGACTTGATCCTCTTTTAAGAGGTAAGTAGGCAGCTTAGCATATCACTAAATTCAGTCATAATTTAGCCATCTTAGCCAGATATCAAGTTGCGAAAATTACCGGGGGCAAGTATGGTAAGAAATTTCAGGATGCTTTTTCCAAGTCATTGGAATGAAATTTTACGGGACGTTTAAGTGACAATTCAAGTTCAAATTAATAATATCGTAGTCGACGATGACGAGCGCACCACATCACCGATCAGCTAATAAGATAATTTATCAAAGTCTCCTCTATAAAGACACTCGATTGAAAATTACAAACACCAACAATGTTTCGACCGACTACGACGAGTCACCACATCGCCGATCTGCTAACAGAGTCCATTGAGAAGTCCGAGTCGAGTGCCTCTCATTCAAAATCAACAAGCTTGAAAGAACTAAAACCGATAAACTGAAACCCACATTTTCTTTCGAGTCTCGTGAAATTGATGAAAGTACGAGTCCATTGAGAAGTTCGAGTTCTCTCTATGTTAAGTGCCTCTTATTCAAAATCAACGAGTTCTTTTCAAAACTCATGAAGTTATTGAAAGTACGAGCCCACCGAAGAAGTTCAAATCCTCCCTAAGTCGAGTACCTCTCATTCAAGATCAACAAGTTCGAAAGAATTAAAACCCACAGACCGATACCCACATTTTCTTTCGAAACTCATGAAATTGATGAAAGTATAAGTCCGTTGAAAATACTTCAGTAGGCGAGCAACACGCTTCGTAAAAGGTCTTGATGACTTTGGAGTTGCAATTATACGTGAAAATATATGCAAATACATAGTCGTAAATGCGAGCTTCCTTGAAGGCATGACGAAATCGATCCAACACATCCTCCGTCCACTCCCGATAGCTTTTGATGAAGCAAAATTTACCGGAAAACTCCATCGATCCTCTCCAAGCGGCTTGATCCGGGTCTATGATCATAAGGCATCCCAATGATGGTAGACGAGCCACATCTTCAACATGCATATGGGGCTAACTTCAAGATCCATGCCTTTGTTGACCAATCCAAGGAAAGCTCTTGCGATCAATGCTCTA
>JAPKLY010000817.1:13502-60489 GCA_026898435.1 Prunella vulgaris | reverse complement strand
GTCGACCGCGACTCCACGATCGCCACAACACCACTCCCTTTCGCCACCACACATCCGGCCGTCCCATTGCCTCGCCACAAGAGCCCCTGCTCCGAGTCACGATGCGCCGCTGCTACTCACACTCCAGAAACTGCTATTCATTCCTTTGAACGAAGACCGTCGCCGACACATGTGTGAGCCGACGACATCAGGTCTCCACCTCGCCAATCGACACCCCCATCCGTGAATTAGGCCTCCGGGTCTCACCGCAACGATACCTCTGCTTCGATGCGCGCGAGACGACAAGATAATCACCAACACATGTCTTCGATTCTCTCTCTCGCTGCACAATCTGAAATCACGCCTCCGTCGAATCTGCTGATTCTTGCCAACGGACCGCGCCTAAGTGGCCTCCAGCCAGATAGTACCATCTGCGCCTAGGACCCGTCGCCTGACGTCCTCTTCGCCATAAATTACAACCGAGGCCTCATGTCAATCGGACCTCCGCACGCGACCGAATACCAACATTGCCCCTGTGCACGCGAGCTGCTCGACGAAATTCCTAAGGGAGAAAGTTGTCTCTACTTTGCTTATCACTCTGCAAAAAGAAAAAAAAAAGAGAACTAAAACAAAAATAAAAAAAGAAAAGAAACAAAGGAAAGAGGAGAAGATACCTACAGAAGTGGTTGTTGTATTCTGGAATGAATGATGAAGAGAAGGGGAGACTCTATATATAGGAAGAGAAAGAAGAAACTGAATCCTAAAATTAAGGGAGAGATGGAGAGCGAAAGATTTGATATGATGGATATTACACGAATATATACAAAAGATATATGTATATTATGATTATTTCATATATTTTACCTTCTATGCGGAATTCTCAGGTGAATGCATATAACACCATATCTTTGAATTAGTTCACTGCAAAAATGAATTGGGTCTTCAAGCAATTCAAGCCCAAAATCAATTGTAATGTTGGGCCAAAAGACATGGGCCAATTTATTATAAATATTTGGGCTTCACTCAATATCAAACCCAAAAGACTACCCCCAAGACAAAAGAAAAAATTAGGGATCCGGATATTTTTACCCCAATTTTTGAGTACTTCACACCAATTATCAATTCACTACCTAATAGATCAATTCACCCCATGTGAGTTTCCAAAAATACCCAAACTCATATCACTTCACCCCACCAATCTAATAACACAAAATTGATGAAACTCATATCATTTGTTCGAAACTGAAGAAACTCGCCCACGCGACCCAATCCATCAGTGAATTTCGAACGGCCGACGCACTGGAGGAGACCCACACCACTGGAGGAGACCCATGGATAAAGGTTTTAGGGTTTGAAACTGAATATATTTAAGAATTTATTAGTTTTAGGATTTAAATTAGTTTTATATATTGAAAGGTTTTGAATGATTTTGTATGTTTTGAATGAATTTTTGTTGTCACTATTACAAATATTGGTATTGAAAATCGATTGGAAATCGTTTGCAAAATTTTGTCGGACAAAACGGAACGAAAAACGAGAAAAAATCACTGAAGGCATTTGTTCGACACTGGTTGGTGGAACAAATGCAAAATGTTCAGAAAAAAATTTCGAACATTTGTACTTTGTTCGGAAATTTTTTTCGAACATTTTGCATTTGTTCCATCAAAATTTTCGAACAAAAGTTTTTAAATTTTTTTCGAACAAATGCAAAATGTTTGAAAAAAATTTCCGAACAAACTACAAATGTTTGGAATTTTTTTCCGAACAAATTACAAATGTTCGGATTTTTTTTCCGAACATTTTGCATTTGTTCCACCAACCAGTGTGGAACAAATATGTTCGAATTTTTTTTAAAATTGATTTGAAAAATGTACGTAAAAACCATTAATGTGCATATGAAGAACTATTATGATCTTGTATTAAAATCATGTTGCGAAATTAAAAAAATTTATAACCTTTTTGTTCGATAAAATATGGTTAAAGAATATTGGAGTGACAATCATTCAAATCTAGGTTTTGAAAGAGGGGGGTGAACTGATCGATTTTAATTGTGAAATATATTTAAAGGGTAATTTTGTCTTTTAAAACTTATTTCCAAAATGAAGAACAAAAGTGGGGTGAAGTACTCAAAAAATGGGGTGGAAATATCCTGGTCCAAAAATTAGAGAAGAATAATTTGGATTCATCACAAATCCAAGAAAATTCAGACTTCAAGTCAAATGCAAGAGCCAAGTTGGAGATTCGCGTACAAGAACCGAGTTGAATTTTTGCAATTCGTCCTCATAAAAAACACTTGCGAACGAAGTGCGAGGGGACAATTTGTAGGCAATTAAAATTAATTGCTGAAATAAAAAATAACATGTAGAAATTACATGATAAAATAATTTATTATTGGGGATTTAAATAAATTTAATTCCTAATTAATAAATTGAATTGGGCCTTAAAAGCCTAATAAATTGAATTGGACCTTAAAAGCCTAATAAATTCAATTGGGCCTTAAAAGTCTAATAAATTCAGTTGGGTCTTAAAAGTCTAATAAATAAAATTGGGCCTCAAAAGTCTAATAAATTGAATTAGACCTCAAAAGCCTAATAAATCCAATTGGACCTCTAAAGTCCAATTAATTCTTCTGGATTTTTAAAGTCATCAAGTCCGATCTTTAAAAAGCCCAAGAAATCAAATCTTCACAAATATCCTTGGAGATTATCAAATCTGGCATCTCTTGGGGATATTCTCCATATCATATCTTTCGGCTCATCAAATCTGGCCTGCAAATCTAGAATTCTACACCTATAAATAGGGTCTCATTCTAGTAATTTTTCATTCACCACTATCCACAACACGACAAGAAGATCAGAGCTTGGAGAGGAGGAGTAACTCGGAAGATCCAAGACTTTGAGCATCCTTGAAGATTCAAAGGCGTTCTTCACAGCTTCAAGAGTTCTTCATTAACAAGACGGTTTGATCCGGAATAACAGTGCAAAGCCTCTGTCGTCGTTCTACATTGACAACAAGGAGTCAAGAAGATCAGAGCTTAGAGAAAAGCATCAAGATCCAAGACTTCGGGCATCCTTGAAGATTCAAAGACGTTCTTCGCAGCTTCAAGAGCGTTCTTCGAGTTCTTCATCAACATCGGTGTTTGATTCGAGAAACACAGCGCAAAGCCCCTCCAATCAACGACCATCCACAAGTCTTCAACAACGACAACAACAACTCAACAAGTCAAGAACATCAAAGCTTGAAGAGGAGGAGCAACTCGGAAGATCCAAGACTTCAAGCATCCTTGAAGATTCAAAGGCGTTCTTCACGGCTTCAAGAGCGTTCTTCATAAACAAAGGCGTTTTGATACGGGATCACGGTGCGAAGCCTCCGGTTGGTGTTCTTCATCAATAACCATGTTTGATTCGAGAAACACGGCGCCAAACGACATCAACAACATTCACAACAAGGAGTCAAAAAGATCAAAGCTTAGAGAAAAGCATCAAGATCCAAGACTCCGATTCAAAGGCATTCTTCGCGACCTTCAAGAGCATTCTTCGAGTTCTTCATCAACATGGCGTTTTGATCTGGGATCACTGTGCGAAGCCTCCGGTCGACATTCTCCATTAACATCGGCGTTCAATTCGAGAAACACGGCACAAAGCCCCTCCAATCAATGTTCGATAACAAGTCCTCAACGACAATTAATACTGCTCATCTACGATATCTCCATAGAAAATCCAAAGGTGAATATTCAACAAAGTCCATCCGACAAGGCAATATTAATTTGAAATAAGGCTTAAAGCCCTCAAATTAATATTAACTTCAACATCAACTAGGACTCAACTCTGAAAATCAACAAAGTCCTTCCATAAGGCAACATTAATTCGAAAAAAGGCTTAACGCCCTCGAATTAACGTCCAACTCCAAAGTTAACTCCGAACTCAACTCCGACAAATCAACAAAGTCCTTCCATAAGACAACGTTAATTCGAAACAAGGCTCAACGCCCTCGAATTAATGTCCAACTCCAAAGTCAACTCCGGACTAAACTCCGAAAAATCAACAAAGTCCTTTCATAAGGCAACGCTAATTCGAAACAAGGCTCAACACCCTCGAATCTCCAAAGTCAACTCGGACCCAACTCCGAAAATCAACAAAGTCCTTTCATAAGGCAACATTAATTCGAAACAATGCTCAACGCCCTCGAATTAACGTCCAACTCCAAAGTCAACTTCGGACCATCTCCGAAAACTCGCAAACCAAGTCAAGACCAAGTCAAAGACTCGAAGAGAAGAATCAGAGGATCAAATAGAACAAAATCAATCGCTTGATTTCTTATATTCACACATATTTTTTGTAATTTCAATTTTTACATTATTAATAAAGAGTTATTAATTTTTGTGGAGAAAATTCGCAGGTTACGAGAAAGTGATATTCTCAAATCGGAGAATAAGGAAAATATTTTCACAAATCTTGGAGATATTATTGTATATTTTATCTCTAAAATTATGATTTACATAATATATGACACCGTAAATTTTCACAAATTTTCGGTGCTTACAAATGCCCCTCGAGATCTGTTGTGGAGACATATGACGGATGCAACTTGGTCTCGAAATCTTGATGTAAATTCACGTGATTTGACATGCCCCCATGAAATTCTTAGACCATGATCCTTGAAGAGCGGAGATGAAAAGCGAAAATTGTCTCACCGGGCGTGCCAATTTGTAAATCAATAATTTTAACACCTATAAATAAATACATAAAGGCGAGAAAAAATATGGTAAACATAGTTTTCATTAAAAAGATGTGGGTTACAACTCTTATGAATCTCTTGATTCCTATCTCCAAGGACATGAGCTTGATTTGTGGTATCAGAGTCTTGACGACTTATTTCGGATTGTTGACCTACAATTTGGTAGTAGGGAGTAGATGGGGTCGTTGATGATGACTTATTTTATCTCACCTACGATTTGATAGTAAGTGAAGAATTTAACCTACAATTAGTTTTTGTGAATTAAAATTACAGTAGAGTTAGTTCTAAAATAGACACCATTATCAAGTGCAACCTTAAAATAAAAGTATATGTATTATTGTCCAAAAAATTCTTTGATGTGTAACGTAAATTCAGGATTTGTTTAGGTGCAGTGCAACCGAATAGGAATACTATCGCGCCAATTTTCTTCATTCAATTGATTTTGCTATTCAGGTCGTCACATCGACTCGACCTTTGAGGTCTCTGTTTACTCGATTAGCATCTCTCTTTCAAACCCTAGTTCCCCAGTTCTGGCTACAAATTTTACCAGAGAATTGCCCCGGAATTCTATGCTGTTAATTTTTCTGGTATACCTTTCGTCTCCAATATGTGTACAAATTCTATCGAACTGAAGTGTTCCTACGTATTTATGAAGTAGTTTAGGCGTTCATACATGCTGCCACGTGTGTGTAATCTAGGGTTTTTTCTTGAATATATAGGGCGGGAGTTCTAATTTTAAATGCAACTGAAATTAGGGTTTGGGACTTGATAATTTACCTGCTTGTCAGTTTCTTGTTAGTTAATCTGTGGAAATTGCTTATTTACTATGAGTTACAACCATTATAGCTATGTATGAGCTGCACAAAGTGCTAATAACATTTCTTCTTTTTCTATGATTTTGAAAATGGTGATTTAGTGTCGGAACTTGGTGGCATATGTAAGGAGAGTAGCTCGTCTAGCTGGGGGTTGAGTGGATGCTATTATGTCTAGACTCTCATTTAGGCCTCGGCCCCTCGACATAAACAAGAAGCTTCCCATTGTAAAATCTGTTAAGGACTTTGAGGATGATGATTACCCAACTTCTACTCGTAATTCTCAGATTATCCGTCTCGCAGCCGAAGCTGATAATGAGGTGTGTTATCTACTATAATGTTGAAATTTGTAGCAGTTCGATTCATTGGATAATTATCATTCATTTTTTTAGCTGACGTACAATTTTTTTGTGTGTGGGTTCTGTGATCAGGAACTTAAAGTTTCTACCTGTAGTTTAGAGGTCTTATAATTTGTTCTCATTTTCCGTGACACCTTGAGGTAGTATTTCAGAAGGAAGTTGATTTAAAAGATAAGATATCAGCTTGCCCTGTTTAATCACTTAAACAAATATGACCATGTCATCCTTACCATTAAGCATATTCTGGTTTGGAGTGTTGCAATATTCATGTTTGTTTATAGATTTGAGAGATTTCAAATTCTGTAAGGTGGATTTGAAATAAATTAAAAGGTGTATCTGAAATTTGTATATGTTTGGAAGTTTGGATATTGCAGGATTTGATAGTAAGATTTTGAAAATATAAATGATAGAAGAAATATTATATTATAAAAAGAAATATAAAAATAATTGAATGATTTTGTAAAGTAAAAAAGGAAGAGAGAGGGTGTGAAGTTTATATAAAAGTAGGAGAGAGACTCAATATATAACAATAATAATAATAATAATAATAATAATAGTTAAAAAGTGTGATAATAATTGATAGACTATTGGAAAATGTGTTTAGAAAAAGTAAAATAGGTATATTATATGGTAGAATTTTAGAGGATTTGAAATCCTATACCAAAATCCGGTTAAACAAACAAAGATTTGGATTTGAAATAAGTAAATGGAGTGGAATCTGTAGACAAACTTAGATAATTCAACTATAATTAAAAACGTATTATAGAGACTCTTTCTGTAAAAAAAGGCACCTGTATAAACATCTGGTTACGGAATTGTCAAGTAGAACGGAACTAAATGGCTTTGTACGTTATATAATGCTGCTGCATGAATAAGCAACTGTAGGACTTGAGTGGAAAATTTTCCTCTTCTAGTATCGATGCATCTTTATGAAATTAACAACCCAAAATGAGGGTCCAAATGAGGCTAAAGAATTAATAAAGTAAGTTTTTTTTACTGCCTAATTGGGTATTCAACTGCTGATTAAAATTTTACAAACAAGTAAACTGAGTTTGTCCAAGATAAGCCTTGTAAATAGATTAACAATGTCACTACTTTGCATCTAATAGGTGCCACAAGTATCTGCTAAGAAAGTTGCCTCAGAAATACCCATTCCGGAGTTTGTGGTTGTGGATACATATGAAAGGGACTACTCCCCTACATTCAGTCAACCGACATCATATCTGAGAGCAAGGGGAGGTAAATCAACTTCATGCTGCTAGTGATTTAACACATTTTGCTTGACATGCATTACAACATTGTTTACTGTCGGCAGCTCGAGCTGAAATTGGGGAGTTTGTTGAGTATGATCTTGATAATGAGGATGAAGATTGGCTTCAAGATTTCAACAATAAAAGGGAAACTCTTGCAGCTGAAAAGTAAATTATCTTTCTGTGTTTTATAATTCTTGTATAGAAAGTATTATCTTTCTTTCAATCCTCTTTTTTTGCATATGGCTGCCCTACCTATCATCAATTGAACCCTCCTTGTACTATAATCTGTTTGTATGGTATGTGGACATATTTCTGCATACTTGGAATGAAAAAATTAAATGCGCAAATTGAGTACTATATATTAACAGTAGCTAGAAAAGTTTATTTTGAACAGACAGGAAGCATTCTACGAAATGTGGAATTCATATTTAAGAAGCAGCTGGAGTTGCTGCACCTTTTATTACTAATTGCATGATGTGAAGCTGTGCTTTTAGCTCTAGCTTTTGTTTATAATTCTTAGCTTTCATGTAAATCTTAGTGGCGCTTCAGGTAAATGGTAACTTATTTTGGGTCTTTTCCTTCTGAACTCCATCCCTAAATTCGAGTTGCTTAGCACAATGTTGCATGATATCAATATAGCATAATCAGAGAAAGAGTCGAAGAGAGAGGTTTGAAGGATCAGGGGTGTTGGATAAGGCCATATTTGTTAAGGGCCCAGGCAAGACGGGTCTTAGCGCCTGAGGAGCAAGGCCCACACCTTAGGGGTGCCTCTTGTCCTTTTGTTATTAAATATCGTTATTTATTCCTTTAAAATATTTTACATATATTATCCTACAAAATAAAGGTTAGAACCATATTAAATCACATAATACTACCAAAAGTCACATAATATTTACATGTGAAACTAGACTCCTTTAACACACAAAAACTTTCAAATGTAAAAAAGACAGCAATTAAGATTCATCAATTTAATTCTCATTCTCATCCACATCAAAGTCCTGATCATCATCATTGTAATCTTCTTCCTCTTCATATTCATCTTCGTCTTTATTTTCATCTCTAAGCTTGAAAGATGAGACTTTCACTCTCTCCCCCTTTCCTACTTGCTTGCCTTTACCTTTCGGTGGCTTAGCAGCGGCGCGGCGGGATGGAGGCGATGCGACAGCTGACTGAGTGGGTGAACTTGGTTTGCTTTTTTTTTTTTTCTAAAAAGCCCTAGTTTTAGTTCATGTTGATTAAACCTATTTTAATTCTATATTACCAGCCTTAAGATCTCAAAGAAACGTGCGGGATAGTTGAAAACCTTAGTGTATGTTCTTTTTGGATTTTAAGTTACTTTTAAAAACTAATTCTTGAATACTAGTGGTTTTTAATGTCCAGGGGATTTTAAAATCTATGTTCTTTTGGGTTTTTGGGTAGGGTAGGTTTTAACTTTATGATGTAAGAGAAAATAAAAGTAAAATAGATATTGGGTAGAGTAAAAATATAATAATATTTAATTGATAAATTTTATAGGTTAAAATTTATAGGGAGGTAGGGTTAGGATTTTAAAAATCTATTTCTAAAACCCAAACTAGAATGAGTTTTAGATTTCAAAATCCAAATCTAGATTTTTAAAACCCAAAAAGAACATACCTTTAAAATCTTAAAGAAAAGATTTGAAAGTATCTAAAATATGCTGTAAATGCGATTGACCAATAGGTGTGCTCTTGGTCGCCTCATTCCAGGCAGCAAAAGGCACAGAGAGGCGTGCACCTACGAAAATGCACCCAGAGAAAACCAAAAAAGGCGCACCACCTATAGCCTCACCCTCACGCGCCTTGCGCCTTAGTTGCACCTTTAACAACTACAATAAGACACTTGATGACATTTCTATTTTACCTCATAGTTCTTTAATTCCTTTATTAACTCTTGCGCTTAATGCATTTTTTTTTGGGTGCAGTTTGGAGGCAATAATTTTTAAGTTAGAGGTTTTAGATCACAGGGCTCGTGAAAGAGCAGGAGTTGTTACTCCCACACTTAGTTCACCTATTCCTGTGCTTTTAACTTCAGATGCTGCTTTTGAGGTGAATATTGCAATACCTTTAGTGTTTACTAAGCTTTTATATTGCCTTTCTGATGCTTTCATTCTGTCATTCAGTTTATTATTCCCTTTTTCTTTTGGATTCTAACGAATTCTCTGCTATATGAAAAGACACTGTAAATTTAATTTTTTTTCAGATGTCGTGACTTCATCCAAATATAAACTGCAAATTTTGAGCTTTTAAATATATAAAATGATAGTTCTATTTCAACCATTTGTTCTTGAATTTTTAGTAAATATGGAGATCTGTTCATTTTAACTTGTGATGGTTAAAGTTTTGTGAAGGCTTGGCTGCACAAATCATTCCTGCTATAATCTATTCATTAATATTGATCTGTATGTTGGCATGCCTGTTCTGAGGTGGCATGAGCCCCTAAGTTTGGCAAGGATAGATCGAAATGAAGGTTACTGAAAAGCAAGAACACTTATAAGCTTGTTCAATCCGAACCTTGAATCGTGGATTAGGACCTCAAGAGAAATTATTATGAGATTAAGGAAGATATGTAATACACCATTTGCTATTTCACCAGGCGCTATTTTGAAATAATGATGGTGATTGGTGTTTATGTTCCCTGCTTTTATATGTATCAGGAAGTTTTGATTTAATCTGCTTAAATATGATGTTATTGCTTTTTATTATTTCTTTGAATTGGGACTTGTTCGACCTTATTGAGTTCCCTAATATTTTTAAAAAATTCTCAAGCTAGGCCTTGCAAGCACTTTCCGTCGATTATGCAGTTCTCCAATCAGTTTATAATTACTGGAAAGAAAAGGTACGTATCTCCAATCTGACATTCTTAGTCTGTAGTTCTCATTGATAATATTACCATTACCAAACAAATACATGCTATAATGATGTGTTCTTTGGAGATATTCACAACTTTAACAATTATCATTGTCTCTCCTGCCTTTTTCTTGTAAATACTAGGGTAGTAGGCCGTAGGGCATCACTTGTGCATTACAAATGATGATATCTTGTTGAAAACTGTGTTGGATCTCAAGGATTTAAGCCCCCTTGTTTTAACAAATATCTTGAATGATTCTTCTTGGACATTAGCAATTTTACCTACAGTTGCAAAACATAAATATTTTTCCAAGCTATGACCTGTGGAATGCCTATGCTAAAATTTAAAGGAATTGAGATGATTTATTCAACTTTATTGATTGACATATTAATAACTTGTAATGACCATTAGCATGAAGCATTTCTAGGTTAAAAATCTAGGATGAACTTATTGGGTTTTCTATGGAGTAACCATATGCATCTAAAGTGCTTTTATGTTTCACTGGCTTCTGTTTTTGAAGTCTTCCAACAGTAAATACGGATTGGATGAATCTAAAATACAATAAACATGTGACATTGTGACTTGTTATGACTTTGGGGATATCAGTTTCGTGGTTGGTTATTTTAAAAAAGGCTGCCCTTGCAGTTCTCTGTGACCTGGGACCTGGAATATATTCATAATACGTGTGCTCATCTATATTCAGGGGGCACTTGGTTCAAAATGGGGTAATATTTAATTAATTTTGAGAAGTATAGCAATGTGATTTGACTATCTTTAATCCTCATTAATCCTCAGAATTACCCTATGCTTTGAACAAAACCAATCCTTAGTTTATTGCTAGTCTGTGGAAATAAGAATATATGAGGACGATTTGATAAAAGGGACCCACCAGCATAAAGAAAGTTTATTAAATTGGTGGTAAAATTCATTATTTTCAGTAGACGTAACATATTGTATATCACTTGATGAGGTGCAGAATTGCGAATATTGATTTTCCGTCCATGGTCTGTCCTGTTATAAATCTAGACTGCGAATTGGTAGTTAATTTTCAACATTTAATCAAGAAGTGAGGTGTTAATTTCTGCTTTATATTACGCTTGCTTGGTCTTGGATGTTTTGCGTTAATTGATTTACTATTTCATTGAGTATGTTCTCACATAACTTATTGATTTCATCATTATCTTTGCCAGCGTGAACGATTGCAGAAGCCTGTGCTTCGCCGTTTACAGGTTACTTCCTAATCCCTATCCTCCCTTTTTTTTCACTTATTTCTTTTGCTATGAAGAAAGTTGGTCTACTGTAGCAGGTTATAATAAGAAAACAGGCAAGTGATTATAAATAATCAGTGCCACAGGCTTGCATGTCTTACATTCAAGCATTAGTGATATGCTACTGTCATTAATTATTTCATATCTCCATTTAACTAAAGAGAAGCTATATCAAAATTTCTTTTTGGCTTCTTTCCTATTTGCCTTGGATGATAGAGTTGCAATTTTTTTTATCACCACTTGCTTTTCCCCTTTGTGCTCTTACCATCTAGCCTTTTGAGTGACACCATTTTGTCATCATGTAAAGGGTTTCATATAAGATTATGTAGGTGTCAGGTGCTTATAACTTTTCAATATTTACTTTACAGCCACCTCCGCCATCTAATGACACCAACCCATATAATGTGTTTAGACCAAGGGAGAAAGTTCACAAGCTTCACACAAGAAGGGTACGATATACTTGTGTTCAGATACTTTTCAAATGGATAAATTGTCTTTAATGGTTTTATAATGTGATATGAATACTGTGAATGACACGTCTTTTTTTTTTACTTGTGTCTTCTCGAAACAGATGCAAAGGAGGGAAAACAATGTGCAGTCTTTTGAAAAGCTTCGCCAGGTGATCCCTGAATATATTCCACCTTCTAAGTCAGCTTTCTTTTCAAAATCATGTCCCTCATAGTGCATATAATATTTAATTTAATTGTCACAGAGCTTGAGTAGGAAATAACATTCATTACACATAATAAAAAAAAAACATTAAATAATCTTTTTTAAACATATTAGGCCTGGATATCTCTTAAAATTAAACACTTAATGAACTGATTAATTGAAGTCCAGAAGCTCATAATATCTCAAAATGACAAAAATCAAAGGGAAACACTTCAATAACAAATAGCAAACTTCAAAGGTTAAGAGGGGGAAATCAGCACTAGAAATAGTACTGCCTTGGATAAGAGGGTATGTAAAGTGGGGGAGATATGTTGTAAGGAATAAGGATGAAGGCGAGATATGTACTCCCTCCATCCCTTGTAAGTTTCTCTTGTGTTTTTTGCACAAGGATTAAGAAATAATATTAAATGTGTAGTGGGTAGCCTCACCTTTGTGCCAGGAGAAAAACCTCACATCAATATCCCACTTCAATGACCATGCTGCCTCAAATTTTCATTTTCCCATCACGACTTTTTGTTTTGAAATCATCTTCCTTGCCCATCCATTTTCTGGCGGTGGAGGTGGTGGCAGAGGCAGTGGAGGAGATGGAGGTGAATTCACTGTAAGAGAGGAAGGAGAGGGAGAGAAAGTGAATCCACAGCAAAGGCCATGGGAGAGGCCGAGAGAGGGGATCCTCATTCTGACTTTTGGGTATATTTGGAAATTTTCCAAGTTATATGGGTTATTGTAACCATCTACATTAGATATATAGGAGGGAAGGGGTATGATTCTATTTTTAAAGTGAACCAGATTTTTTTTGACGGGCCAAATGATTTTACAGGGCCCCTTGTAGATTGATTAACGAGCCCAAACAGTCACAAAAAGACATAATATTTTTTTTATATGTGGTTATTATGCCCTTCCAAATCACCCCTTTATGAGAATCCCTCAGCATTATATCGAGTCCTGTGTGCCAAACAATCAAATTATTGGCGGAGTTGTAAAACATTTTTTTATCTGACTTTGAGGACTCAATGTGAATTCATCTGTATTTCATAGAGTACTCTGCTCAGTGCTCCCGATAATGATTGGTTGAGCCAGGATTTTCTTATCAAAAAAAGATAGCCTCTTGTGATTCAATTTTTTCACTTCTTTACCGGGTTCAAAGGCTTTAGTTTCTCATCTTCAGCCACTGTTTTTGTCGCCTAACTTCAATAACTATGATGTATTTCTTTATCAGCACCCTTCTTGCCACTTTTGCCCTCCTTTTTGTAATACTTGAATGGCCAAATCCATTTTCCCTTCACCTTATATTGATGAATCTAAGGATTGGTTATGGAGTCTATATTCGTGACTTTTTTAATTATAAGATTGTTTACTTAGTTTGTTTTTTCTTCATTCTTTTTAGGTGAGGCGCAACCTCGACCAGACGAAGACCATTCTAGAGGCCTTGATTAAGGTATTGTTTCATGGCTCCAATACCTCTATTTCATTGCTAATAAATATAAATCATATGGTGTTGGAACCTTGTAATAATGATAATTGTTCATTCCTTCATCATCCATTTTATGTAGAGAGAAGAGAAAAAACGTGCACTTGTGGATAGTGAGATCACCCTTCAAAGAATTCAGATGAAGTATAAGGTTTGCACCATTGTCTCTACTCATATTTTTTTATTATTTGAAAAGTTGCCTGCCTTCTTACAGTCTCGGGAAAGTCAGTAGACAGGTCTAAATTGGAATAGTATCTGAGGAATAAGAAAATCCATCCCCCATATTCAGTTCTATATTTTCGTACTTTTTAATAAAAATGGAATAGTACATGAGGTATTAGAAACTTTACCATTGTTTGTATTTGTTGTATAATAAGTCCTTTGTTTTGGTATAATGAAAGATCTATATGCCAGCGTGAACCAAATTCAGTACTGATGTGCTGTATATTAACCGTGTTGGTTCATAATGAATTTTATTTGAAAGGTCAAATGATGACTCGAACCCATGGCCTCATGACATAGGTAGCAGTGCTATAAGCTTATAACCACTTGAGCTATTCCACTTCATCTCATAATGAAAAATATTTACTGAATGGATTTATTTTTACTTGTAGACTTCAAAAAGTGTCTAATCTCTTTACCTTGTTGACAACTTAAATGCTATTCCACTCAAACTAAGATCTTGTACAAATAACAATAAGTTGAAGTAAAGTCAGGAATGATGGATTCTTTATGACAAACAGATCCACTATTGTAAGTTCGTTTATTAAGGGTGGTTGCTACAAAGGGTTGGACTATTGACTTATGTAAATACTTGAATTTTCAATGTAGTTGCTTCATAGTTTGGTTCTCATCCTTCTGGCCTTAATTGTGATTTGAGATTTCTTTGACTGATTTTTCGTATTTATTCAAATATTTTAGCATGAAGCCGAGATCCTTGAGGACTCTTTGGCCATACCTGCATTACCGTCCTTTCCCAGCAAGCTTGTGTCAAGCGAAGATGAGTTACTCGATTGTGATGATGTTGCAAACAGCCGTCCACACAATCATTCTCCTGTTTTCCAGAACCATCCTTTCTCAGAACCAAAGCTGGTGGTTGTTTCTGCAGGTAACATGAGGCGAGAGGCTAGAAGGCG
Source organism: Prunella vulgaris (assembly GCA_026898435.1). NCBI lineage: Eukaryota > Viridiplantae > Streptophyta > Magnoliopsida > Lamiales > Lamiaceae > Prunella > Prunella vulgaris. The sequence goes on along the minus strand of JAPKLY010000817.1, from coordinate 45,934 downwards.
TGTTCCTTTTCAACTTCATAAACGGGTAAGAACATGTTTTGTTGTCCCAATATGTTCACCTTTATCTATAACAGTAGGATAAACCAACATAGGAGCTTCACTCGATATTTCTTAGTATAATGAAACCATGGATACAAGTTTCTGAGTGAGGCATAATTAGATGAATGGAGTTGCTCAAACTTTATATGGTTGCTTAGCATCATCCATATACTGGTTAGTTACAATAACCATCCTTCTAGAATGGCTAAATAACCAACTTCTCTCCTTTAAGAAAACCTTCTTTTTCTCCATTAAGTGTCACATTGAAGTCATGAATCTAGCTTTACATATTATTAAGAAAGTTAATAACTGATCTAATTAAGTGTTAATTAAATGACCATTCTGGCTCGGGATTTCATGGTAATATCTGTGTGGAATAGGTATATTTCTAGTTTTTTATATATAGTTGAAGGAATGCCTTTCTTTTATATAATGCTAAATTCCAGTAACCCTTGACGCAAAATATTTCAATATTTTTTTTGACGAATATTGTGTTTTTGCATGAATTATAGCTCTTTGAATTGATCCTCTCATAAGCTAGTTATTTAAAAACGTTTTCTTACAAGCATGCTCAAAAATCATAAGACTAAAACTCTAATTCCTAGTTAACTCGGACAATAAATAACTCCTAAATTTTTATGACTGAAGCCCATAGGGCAATTCTAAATTTAACCCTATTCCACAAATCAATAGATTCAAAATTGTTATCAAACAATCTCCTATTCCTTTCCAGCCAAATAGACCAAACAACACCTGGGATGAAAGGCTCCACAAAACCTTGCACTTTTTAATGCAAAAATTAAAAATGAAAAGATCTGCAAGAGACTGGGATAAAGCCGATGGTGAACCCAACTCTCCAAGGACCTCCAAAGCTGATGAGCAAAGGGGCAGTGGACGAACAAATGATTAGGATCCTCAGAAGAGCACATGCACAGAACACACCAATATGGGGAAAGATACACATTCAGAAAAAGTTTTCTCGAATAATAACTAGTGGCCAACTTACCAAGCACAATCAACCATGAAAAAGTTTGAACATTTTTAGTTATCAGAACCTTCCCTTTTAAGTTATTATTTTAGGTAGACTATTCTTTAGCTAATATTTATTACTCCATTCGTCCCATAGTTAATTTCCAATTTATTGTTTGCACGGGTTTTAAGAAAAAGTGATAAAGTGATGTATTAATAAAGTGATAAAATGATACCTTATTGAGAAAGTGATAAGTAGATGACAATAAAATGATATTTTATTTAAAGAGTTATAAAGTGATGTTTTAGTGGGTTTAAATTAAAGGTGGACTAGTGTATAATTCTTTACCAAAAGTAGAAGCAGCAAACGAGTTGGAGATGGACCTTTTTGGAAATGTAGAAATTAAGTATGGGATGGAGGGATTAATAAAGAGGTGGACTCAATCAGAAGCACAATCACAACACATCTAAACCCTGTCTTGCCAAGGTTCTAACCCATTTAGTGGATCTAATCCCGTCCAAAAGACTGGATCAAACCCATCTCATTACCATCCCTATAAATTTCCATTTTCTCATTCTTTTATTTTTTTTGGTATGAAACAAAACCTTTTTGATGAAAATAAACGGGGATGAGGAATTCGTATAGCTACGTTTGTTTTGGGATTTAAGTGTTCTGGGGAATTCATGACCTTAAAACCGGTAGATGAAAATCTCTTGATGAATAGTAAAAGAATGGGTTTGTTTTGGGATTTTGGTAGAGTGAGATTTTGTTTTATGTCAAATCAATGTTTAGTAGTGATTGATGTTATATTGTGTAAGAGTTAAAGTAGGAAAGACAATGAATGAGAAGAGTGAATTGTATTGAGAAGAGTAATAATAAGTTTATAGGTATTCCAGGTATGAGTTGAGTTTGAGATTTGAAAGCTGGATTTTAAATCTCTAATTCGAATGAGATGGGAGGGGGCGAAAGTCCTTATCCCATCCAGATGATTCCTGAATCAAAGCCTAAGACACAATCAAGGATGCAATCCTAAATCCTTACAAAGCAAAAGATCACTCCCAATCTAAGTCACACAAAGATAACCTCTTCAACAAATTGTGACCCAAGCACTGCCATTCCCTCCCTCACTGCAATCTTAAAAGGACTTGTGCTCTCTTAGTCTCCATTTTCATTACCATCCCTATTATTCTCCATTTTCTCATTCTTCCTCAGCACTGTGCAACCTTACAAGGCCTTGTGCTCTCTTAGCCTCCATCCATTCTATCCATCATTGTGACCTTACACGGAAATTGATTTGAGATCAAGAAATAAGAAGAAAATAGAGCAAATGAGAGGAAAAAGAATATTGAACATATACAATATTGTCATTTGTATCTAATTATTTTCAAACCCTTATATATTCAAATCCTGCAACAGAAAAACAAGTTCTTGAAAGTTTTATTTTTCCTTGGCATTTTCAAGAATATTTTGTCTGTAGTAATGATGGCCTAGAGACTACAATCACTAGTTAATGTTTTGGCACTAAATGGCATATTTTTCATCTAATGGCTATTGTTCCTAGAACAATATTGTAAATATCTTGCTTCTTTATTTTGCATCTATTTGTTGTGTCCATACCCATTTTATGTTTTAGACCTCATTAAGGCTGTGTTTGGATTGAGGGTTTGGAATCAATATATTAAAATAAGTAGATTTCAAATCCACCCAATTAAAGTGGATTTGAAGTACACCAAATTACTCAAAAATGAGGGTATTGAATTTCAAAAACATTTTTCATATCCTTTCATCCAAACAATACTGATGGATTTCGAATCCTTAATAAAGTTCTTCTATCCATACAGAACCTAAATGTATTCTTGTTGGGTTATATTAGAACAGTTTGGTGAAACACTTAATGCAGATGCTCTAATTTCCATGCAGAAATTATCATTTTTCATTTTTTTATAGTGTATTAGTGTTGAATTGGTAAATAATTCAGAAGGGAGGTTTTCTTGTAATTAGGAAGAGAGGGAGGAGGAATCGCTTATCAAGCTAGTATTTATTTTCTATGGACCATTTTATAGTGTAGCTTGAAAATGCTCTATTGTTTGTGCAGGATCCTAATGAGCCAGTTTTGATGTTTACAAAGCCACTTCATCCACATAAATTAGCAGCTATCGGTATAACACCACCATCAGATCTTCCTAGTGTAAATGGCTTATCCGCTCGTTCTTTTAATTTCCGTGGAAGGTTTGGCCGTGGGGGAAGAATAGTCTTTGATAGATGGAATCCTCTAATGCATTCTCCAATTGATTGTGGTGACTCTTTATATCGACCACCAAGGCCTCGACATACAGCACATAATTGATTCAGGACGGTTCTTGTCAGGAATCAGTTCCTCACGACTTATTTGAAGTCTTTCCAGTTTTAAATGGAGGTTAGATCCAAAAGAATTAATGATATTATGCTTTCTTGGCATGGTGAACGTAAGCCATTGAGATACAGCAAATGAGTTGATATTAATTTTACATCCTATAACTTAGAGTGGATCTAATATAGATATTTTTCCTTTTGCTTTATCAATTTTGGTCCTAGGGTGTCCTATTTTAGTCCCAGACATATGTTGAATTTTATAATGGAAAAAGGACTAAAATTTGATAATTAAGGGACTGAATTGGGCACTCCAGAATTGAAATTGATAAAATTGAAAGAAAAATTGTTTATATTGGGTCCACTCGAGCTTACAGGCGTAAGTTAATATTAACTCGACAGGAAATTATGGCAGGAGACGGGCAGGTAATTGCAGAAACTATGCATGGTTTATCATGGATGAAGGACTAGGATCTGATGGTGGTTTTAGATGCTGTGTATGAATATATTTGTCTGTGCTTGGAGATGATTAGTCGGATGCATAGATTTGTAATTCAAGTAGAAATATGCCCATAAACGTGGTGCAATTTAAATTGGGACGACGCCTCCTTTCGTGTGGCCCTTCCGTGGGCAACACAAGTAATTTGTAGTACTTTTTAAAGCCTGTCAAAAAGAAATTATAATAAGTTTGGATGGTGGGAGTATTTGCAGGATGGATGAACAGTGACAAGTTTCCTATCCCCATTTTCGGATGCGTAGACAAATATATTAGGTGTTAATTTGCACCCCTAAATAACAAATACTTATATTTAAGGTGTTATGCTGAAATTATCAATAGAATTTTGTGATTTGATAATTTAACTGTACTTTGTATGATGACATTAATCTACAAATTTCGTAGGTTGATCAACTGGAATGGTTAGACCCACAATGGAAAATATATTGAGTTTTCTGGTGTCTTGCAGAATTGTGTCCAGTATATTGTAAGAAATGAATTAGTTTATAAGTCTAAAGTGTAACTTCTTTCATTATCAATTAATTTTAGAATGAACCCTTATTAAAAATGTGGCTAATCTCCTTCATGTATTATCATATGTGCTACAATACGTGGAACCACACGAACCCACCCGTTTAACTTTTACAAATTCCACAACTTTAGTTTGAAAGTGATGGCCTGCGATTTAGCTGCTAATTGGTCCATGTATTCACACCAAGCACAACCCGACTAGGTTAGATTTTATATCAAAGTAATTTATATAAGCTTATCAATGAAATAGTTGTAAATTTTAGATTTCACCACCAGTATAAAAAATCTTATTCAGAGCAATGATTTTCAAATCGAACCGGACCGGCCAGTTCAACCGGTTGAACTGGCCTCAAAATCAGTCCGAAACATGCTTAAAAACCGTTTTGGGTGTTGAACCGGTCAAAAATCGATTCAACCGAAAAAACCGCCCATAACGGTTGAATCGGTTATACTTATATGTTTTTTTTTTTATTTCATTACTCCCACCCACTATTCCATTTCCAATTTTCCACTACGGCACTACATATGTAGCACATAACATATATTATATAATTTTTAATTAAGTAATCTAACTTCTTTAAAAAATAAATAAAATGAATTTGTTAATCGATGTTTGTTTATGTGGCTTTACAACATATTAATCCTATCAAACAATAATCCAAGAATTTGTGTTCTTGGATGTAATATGAGGAGGGAGAGTAGAGAGTTTAGAGAGATAAATATTGCAGTGTGGATTGTATTAATTTTCAGAATTTGTGTGAATTCCCTTGAATAGTACAAGAGAGGTCTTATTTATAGGTGTGCGAGTGTGAGACGGCACCTTACGAGCCTATTTGGCTTCCGGTGTTGACGAAGGTCCGTAACCTTCGTCCTGGTCCCTTACACTGCTCCTTACATCATGCCTCATCCTACTACAATGTCTTAGGCTAGATGAGCCTCATTAAAAACCTCGCCGTAAACCACCCTTGTGGATAAACCGGACGGAGGGAAAAAGAGTGCAACCATCGGGACCTAGCAGGCTACAAGACGAGCTCATGGGCGAGCTCGGAGATGAGTTTCAGTGGCTCGGGCGAGCTTCGGGGCGAGCTTCAATGCCTTGCATGGCTTACGGATGCTACATGATGGTAGAACTCGGTGAGGCCCACAGGGGGACATGGGGCGAGCTTCGGGCGAGCTCCGGTAATGACAGAGGTTAGCTCTTTTGGGCGAGCTACGTAGCTAAGTCGTCCCTGCATGGGCGAGCTCCGCACTTCAACGGATCTGGGTGGGCCCTGGCGACCTGCTAAGCCTATGGGTGATTGCCCCATGTCGATAGTGTTAGTTCGCCATATCAACAGAATTAAGTAATTAACATTTAACATTATCAATGAAAATTTAACATTTAATTTTTTTTCTAAATTTTTTATTAAATTAAATCGTGAGACATGTTCCAACCCCAAAATTAATTTATTCTACAATTTATATATTTTAAAATTTTATAATAATATTTTAATTTGAAATTTTACTATGCTGAAACATGTCATGGATTACAATTTGATATTATAATTTGAGTTATTTTGAATATTTTGATTTTAATTGTCTATGTATTATTAGTTTATTTCAATTATACCTTATAATTTATTAAAATTTTATATGAAAATATTTAATTTAATTTCTTTTTTTTAATATAATATATGTATAATATTAAAAATAAACTAAAATAATTTTAACCGTTAGACCACCGGTCCAATCGGTTGGACCGGTTGGACCAGCAACAGGTGCTCTGTCCAGTTTGATCACCGGTCCGATTATGAAAACACTGATTCAGAGTATCAAAAATCGGAGTCGGTAAAATGTATAACAATTATAACATTAATATCATTGACCTAAATTTGTGATATTTTTGATGAGATTACTCTGATAAAATATTTGATACTTTAAAATTATTTTATGATAATTTTATCATGAACTATTATTATATAATAATTTGCTTCTTTTATGCCTACTTGGTTATTTTCTTTCCTTTAATTTTGCTCGTCATTTATTCTAGTAGCATTTTTTTGTTTTTAATAAAAACACTAAATTTGAATTATTGCTCCGTCATTCGCTTAAGCATAAAAAATTCAATTAGCCTTGCAATTGAATTTAACATGGTTTTTGCACATTAAATTATAGCCTATACTTGCAAATTACACTGTGTATGAAGAGTGATATTAATTTTGATGGAAACATGATAATAAATTTAATTAAAACATGCATGCTGACTTATAATATAATTAAAAATGTAAAATGAAATATAAAATTAACGTTGGTAGTAACTTTAACTGAAACATAACAAATGTTCAAAAGGTGGAAAACAAGAGAAAGTAGCGACACGAGTAAAAAGAATTTTTTAAACATTTAATAAAAAAAAAATGAATAAGTTAAAGAGAACTTTTTTAATATATACATGTAGATGTTTGCTTGTAATATTTCCGTTATATGCCTTTCCTTGGATCATCAATATTCTTTACCTTCCCTCAACTCTCATTCAGATTCTTCTTCTCTCTCTCTCTATATATATATCAAATTTAATTTTTGTAAGAAAATTAATTAGTTGAATTAAGATTAATAATAATAATGTCGGGAGGGGGAGAAGGAGGGCGGTCCTTCGAGTATACGCCTACTTGGGTTGTAGCTCTTGTCTGTTTCGTCATCGTTTTCATCTCTGTTTTTGTTGAGCGTGCTCTTCACGCTCTCGGAAGGGTATTCATCTCTCTCTCTCTCTTTTTTGCACCAATTAAAAATAATTATATATCCATCCATAAATACAAATGTGATAACGACACTTAAAGAGGAGATCAATTAGATATTATTTTAGTGATTGCTTAAATTTATTTATGCGTTTTATTAGTTATTACATTTACGTGAATATATAATTAAATTTGTGGACATGGTGATCATTTGCATTGACCATATGTATTAAATTTATGGTGATTGCATCAGTTTTTCAAGCGTAAACACCAGGAACCGTTGTTCGACGCATTGCAAAAACTAAAGGAAGGTTAGCTTCCCTCGCTCCATATTTATTCTTAATTCTCTCATATATATATATATATATATATATGGTCTTGTATATTCTCCATATATATACTATTATGTAAAATTAAATTTTTTTATTTTTTGGAAATGGTTGGAAAAATTCACTTACAAGCTTGTGGTTTTATATAGTGGGAATTGTGCAAAATAGGAGTTTAAATTACAAATATTCCTCCCATAACTATCTCATAAAGTAGATTTAGTTCTAAAATTAACTTTTATCAAATTTTGTCTCAAATTTTTTAATAAGGTCCAATTTTAATTCCAACATTAACTTTTTAATCAGATTTAGTCCCAAATTATCTAATAAGATCCAATTTTAGTATCAAATTAAAGGTGAAAACGATTTTATTTCACTTTTTCATCTTTAACTTTTCATGGACACTACATTAGTAGATTTGCCGAAAACTACCAATTTCGGTCTTCAAAACGATGTTATTTCAATTTTCACCTTTAATTTGGGAATAAAACTGGACCTTATAAAAAATTTGGGACTAAAACTGGACCTTATAAAAAACTTGGGACAAAATCTAATAAAAAATTAACCATGGGACTAAGATTAGATCTTAATAGAAAATTTGAGATTAAATTTGATAAAATATTTTTTTGGGACTATATCTATTTTGTTAGATAGTTATGAGACAATTTTGTGATTTAAACCCTACAAAACAGCCATAGATTTTGTGGCTAAATTTTATTTTGGGCACATTTGACCAAAGAATAAGTTTTATGTACAATTGAGAATGTTTATACAGGAAAGTTAAGTTTTATTATATAGAAAAATGTGAATTGATTAAACTGAAAATTAATAATAGTGTAAATTTTTTAATATAAATAATCTTAACTGTTGAGTGAGTGCACCTTGCACCAATTGCATATGAAACATTTGCTTGACCAAAATATTGTTCAATTTACATCTAATTTTGCCAAACGTTGTCATTTTTGGCATCCTTGAAACGAATTAAAAATGAGCTAAACATGGACATAAAATGAGCAATATATAAAACTATGGGGAAATAAATAAACCTTATTAAAATTATGTCGGAACGATTTGAAAAAACAGTGACGGTTATACGACCAAAAATATTTTTTTAACTCCATACATATTTATACATAATGTGCATGAATATTATATGTTGTTTAATATTACAAGAATTCCAACTCATTTAAAAATTCGATTTATACAGAAGCTCAGAATTAATTCATTTATAACTTAAATATTTCTACAATATATTCAAATAAGAATTTCACCTCACCTAAAAAAATTCCATCTAATTAATTAAAAATGTATATAAATCCATTTAATTTGTCTAACAAACAAATATTATAGTATTCGTTTTCGTTTCAGAACTGATGCTCCTGGGGTTTATATCCCTTCTGTTAACGGTGTTTCAAGGTCTGATAAGCAGTATATGCATGCCACGTCATCTTTCCGACGTCATGCTTCCCTGCAAATTTCCGGCAGATCATAAAACTGCAGCTGCAGCCCACATCAATGGAAGAAGGCTTTTGGCACAACAACCTGCAGCTTCTTCCCACTGTTCTCCGGTGATCATATACGCATCTTTTAATTAAATTACTTTGCTCATCACATATATATAAATAATTAGTTATTAAAATTTAGAAACAATTTTTTTTCCCTTCTGACACTTTTTCCTTCCCGCTATAAATTTCTCATTCTCATCTTAACAATCTACTTATTATTTTTTCATCAAAAAAATACAAAATGGTCTAACAAATTCGCACAAATTACAAATTGGTTTATGTGCAAAAAAAAAAAAAAAAAAAACTTCCGTGCAAACATAAAAAACACTTCCGTGCAAATTCTTATGAACCAATTTGTAAATATAGTGATTTTTTTGCACCGATATGTAAAACACTCTTTTTTCATTTTACTAAATTTGTTATAATATTATATATATTTATTTTATGGTTAATATTGATGCAGGGGTACGTGCCATTTCTATCGTTGGAAGCATTGCATCAGCTGCATATATTTATATTTGTGTTAGCAGTCGTTTATGTGGTCTGCTGTGCTGCAACCATGGTTCTTGGGACCATCAAGGTATCACTCCATGTATACCATAATATATATATATATATATATATATTATTCCTAAATAAATCATTATATATAGAATTTCATTTTCAAATTTAATACTCTCTAGAATAAACTAAATATCAATTTTTTTTAATTTTATTTTGCTAAATAAATTTTGTATTAATAGATAAGAGAATGGAGACACTGGGAGCGCACAATTAGAAATGAAACATCAAGACGTCATCATCATAGAGGTATATATTATAATTAAACAAATATATAGTACTCCTATATATATATATATATATATATATATTAAAAAAAGAAAAAATATATACTATTTTACATCCTCGTCATAATTTTTGGTGATATAATTAATCTGTATATTTACATATGTATACATGCAGTTCATGTTCCTCGCATGCACATAAAAGAGTTCATGGAAAGGTCTGGCAATTATTGGAGAAAATTTCATGTAGTCAGCTGGTTGGTAAGTTAATTGGCTACATAATTCTTTTAAATTTTCTCATTCTTATGGAAACAATTTCATTTTATATATCTAGTAATTCGAATTTATAGCTAGATAAATGTAAAATAATTTTATTTATATTAATTTTCTAACAATTATATATATATATATATGTATTAATACATGTACGCATATATATGTAGGTGGCATTCTTCAAGCAATTCTATGGCTCTGTCACCAAGTCCGACTACACGGCTCTGCGATCTGGATTTATACGTGTAATTATATATTTATATAAATGGTTTTACATTTTAATCACTATTTTTATAATTTTTATATTTATATACTCCATCAGTACATGAATATAAATATTTTTAAAGAATTATACGTTTGATTAGGAGTATCAAGAATATCAAAAGTTGGATCAATAAAATCTATAACAACATTGACCCACACTTTTATTACTTTTGAAGAAATTTTTACTCCTGGTCAAATAATGTTTGATATTTTAAAACTGTTTTTATCATGAACTATTTTCGCTTAATAATTTGCTAATAATAAAATAACAAAAGTGTATCTTAATATTGATTTTTATGGGTATGAATTATTTCTTTTAAAGTGTGAAAAAAGAGTTAAAATGTTGTAAATAAAAAATACTACCTCCCTCCCGGAACTACTTTCATAGTAGTTCCGGGCACGCGAACCAAGAAAAAGTAAATAGGTGAGTGTAAAGTTAAATAATAAAATAAGAAAAAGTGTATTTTGTTGACTTTTGTGAGAGAGAAAAATTTCATTTTTTTGGTGTGTGAAAGAAGAGTTGAGACGTCCAAATAAGGAAAGTGTGAAAGTAGTTTTGGGACGGAGGGAGTATGTGAAAAAAGAAATTGGGATGGAGAATATATGTAAAAGTTAATTCTTAATTTTGAACCATGATTTTGGGTTAAGTTATAACTTCCTATCTTATTATGCTAACATTTGATATCGTCTATGGAAAATTCGGGTGAGTTATTGAAAGGGGTTAACTCGATGGTGAGCGGGCCCAAATAGGATTGCCACTTCGAAAGTGACGCTTTGTATGGATTGCCACATGGAGTGTGCCATCCATGAACCTTCAATTTAACCTACATCGGTTACATGAAAAAGTGTGAGAGTTTACAAGTGGGAACTAGTTCTTCGCCTTTGATCATAATCTTGGTTGTGTTAGAGTTGATTATCTTATATTCAAAACATAGAATCACATCAACAGAAATTAACGAAAATTAACTACGGTATATATTGATTTGGAAAGAAATAAGACATTGTAAAATTTTAAAAATGGCGGTTAATTAAATACACAAATTTTAAAAGTTGTAAATTATTTGTAATTTGTTCAAATTAATTAATGTTACTATTTTTGTACAGGAGCATTGTCCGAGCAATCCAGAATATGATTTTTACAAGTATATGCTGAGGACATTGGAACATGATTTCAAAAGAATCATTGGCATAAGGTGAAAGAATTAAAGAAATATTACAATTAATTAAATAATTACACCATTAATTTCAGAAAATAATTAATATTATCTATGATAATTCCACAGCTGGTATTTGTGGCTATTTGTTGTAATCTTCTTGCTTATCAACATGACAGGTATATACGCTAGCTAGTATATATTAATATTACTCATATATATATATATATATCACATATTTAATTAATTGCAGTAACACTTCTATTCCACTTTCTAGTGAAATAATTAATTCAAAACATGTATACGCAGGATGGCATGCATACTTCTGGATGTCGTTTTTACCTCTAGGAGTAAGTTAAAACAAATTTAATTAGGGAAATTAACTTGCAAATAAACATATGTATTTCTTCTAATTTGTGATTCCCATATTTCATGCAATTTTAGTTACAATAATTCAATTTTATTGATGTCTTACAATAATACTTCTTCCGTCCCAAAATTACTTTCACACTTTCTTTATTTGCATGTCCCAACTCTTCTTTCACACACACCTAAAAAGGAAACTTTTTTCACTCACAAAAGTCAACAAAATACATTTTTTCTTATTTTATTATTTAACTTTACACTCGCATATTTACTTTTTCTTGGTTCGCGTATCCGGGAGTATTATGAAAGTAGTTTCGGAACGGAGGGAGTATTAATTACCTTTAAATAAGATTATTATAATTAATTAATATTGTGGGTGTATATGAATTGAAGATGCTGCTGATAGTAGGAGCAAAATTGGAGCATATAATAACAGAATTAGCAAAGGAAGCAGTAGAGAGAGGTGGGGATGCTGAATTAGCTGCAACTGGCACTGTTAGAGTGAGGCCTTCCGATGAACTGTTTTGGTTTCACAGCCCCAATCTCGTCCTCTACTTGATTCACTTCATTCTTTTCCAAAACTCCTTCGGGATCGCTTTCTTCCTTTGGTTATGGGTAATTTTTTTATTATATATATATTCACATTTAATTAATATATTTATTAATTTATGCATGTGATTTTTATTTTTGCTTTGGCAAAAATTTTTATGAACTTGAATTCATACGTCACCTAAATATTTCAACTATCACTATTTAATTTAGATCACTGAAATTTATATGTATAAGTTATCGATAGTTGAAAAATTGACTTAACTTGAATTCAAGTTCTAATATTTTGGTTTCAGATCATCTTAAGACTCATTTGGTTCGTAAGATAAAAGTATCTATCCATAAAAAACATGCATGTTTTTTACGGATATATACTTTTATCTTACGAACCAAATGAACCTTTAATTTTTACGAATTAAAAATTCATTTTGATATTTTGGTCTCTAGTAATCGGTATTAATTTGCTTGACACTGACATAAAAAATTCTAATCGATCACTAAGGGTATGTTTGTTTTGGGACTAGCACGGATGGACGTAGGACTTTGCGATCAAGTCTCTACACGAGTTTGGGATGTAACATCCGGATTTCACATCTCAAACTCAATCCACACCTAAAAATACCTATTAAACCTATTATTACTCTTTCCAACACAACACTCATAAAATACCTATTATATCTATTATTATACCTATAAAATCAATCATTATCACACTTTGATTTGACATAAAGTAACATCCTACCCTACTAAAATCCCAAAACAAACACACACTTTTACTATTCATCAAAGTTTTCACATCTCAGGATTTTAAAGTCGTGACTTCCCACGACCTCCTTAATCCCAAAACAAACGTACCCTAAGACATTTCACGTAGCCAGTTATTTAAACTAAAATGGAGGAAAAAAAGTTGAAATTTACATGATCATTTTCAATTTTTGAAAGTCAAATTAATTGAAAACGAAATGTAAGCAGTTTATAGGAATTATAAAAAAAACCATTTTCCTTTTAAATTAATTTATTAATATATCTTTATTTAATTATTAAAAAAATATTTTCCTTTTAATTTGATTATATATTCATGATGCTCATGCAGACCACATATGGCTTCACCTCTTGCATCATGGAGGGCTTGAGTTTTGTCATTCCAAGACTTGTTATCGGGTAACTATTTGCCTTCTCTTCTAACTCGATTAAACTTCGGGCCTTTTTAATTTTTTTTTTTTAATTTTATGAGATGATATAGTGCTAGTGGCAAAATAAATACATCTTATTTATTACTCCCTCTATTCCATATGATTTATTTGGGCATCCCATACAAATTTACAGACTACTAAAAAAAGAAACATCAATTTACACGTTTACACTCACAAAATTATACACATCACTGCTACACACATTTAAGTTTAAAAAGCCATTATTTTTTCCCTTAGAGAGGTTATAAGGGCTCTCCAAACGACAACTCTCTAAATTCAGAGAGCTGTTAAAAAAACGCTCTCCAAAAGCATTTATAGATCGATTTTGAATCGTTTTTTTTAACTAGAGCTCTCTAAGTGGAGCTGTCCAAGCTTAAATGTGTGGTAGTGCATATTTATCCATGTGACATTACTTTATTTATAAAACACATACTCCCTCTGTCCTCTTTAAATTTCTCTTTTTTTTTGTTGTTTTGTTTAAGAAAGTGTATTTATTTATTATTATATATATGTTGTACATGTTGACTTTTGTATAAAATAAAAAGTTGTGAAAAAGTAATAGGAAGCTGTGAAAAAGTAATGGGGAGTTGTGAAGATGAATACTCCCTCCATTTCAAAATATATGTCATTTTAGCTTTTTATATTTTTGTCATAATATATGTCATTTTAGATTTTACACCCAATCAACTTTAATTATTCATTTCCCAATACATTGCTATTGGTTAAAATAATATTCCTTAATATGCATGATACATGCTAGAATGACATATATTTTGAAATGGAGGGAGTATTTGTTTAGTAATTAATGAAGTGTTGTTATATTTTTATGAAATGAAAAATTTATTGTGGGACATCCAAAAAAAGGAAAGTGGGAAACTTATAGTGAAACGGAGGGAGCATTTCTTAAAAAATGTGTGTAGGATGGAGATTCCTACCGAATGGAAGTTGTAATTTGTTTTGAATTTTTCTTTTTATATAATTGATAAATTTTAATTTGTGTACAATTTTCATAGTGTCATTATGAATTTCGAATCTTATTACAGGGTCATTGTTCAAGTGCTTTGCAGTTACAGCACTTTACCACTATATGCATTGGTGTCACAGGTAAAACTAAGTACATATAATAATTATATACAGCACACACACTCATCTATTTATAAGCTAGGTTCGTATAAAATTACCGAAAAAAATTGTTGATTTTTTTGTGATACATTTTGAATATTTTTTTCAAAGTTTTACGAATGTTATCATGAGATGTTATTATGCAAACTTTTATGACAAAATAAAAGATAAAATAATTAATATGTTGTTGAATTCATGCAGATGGGAAGTAATTTCAAACAAACTGTTTTCGACGAATATACGCAAGAGCTGATTCGGATATGGGCAAAGAGACCAACAGAGAGCGGAAGTACAAACAGACTCTCGGTTGAAACGGTCGACCCAATTTGCCTTACCCAACAACCCGTCGGGAGTACGATGTCGTCCGAGATTCAACTTTCTTGTACAAGATATAAATAATGATTTAATTATGTCTTAACTCTTCCTTCTTTGTATCTTTCATGTTCTCTAAGGCAAACAACTAAGACGTTTGCTTATGTTGGATGCGATGGATACCTCAATGAAAATGGTGCTTAAGGGTATATACTGAAATATTGTGATTGTAACTATTTGCTATGCAAATATATTAATTCAACATTTTTCTACTTTGAAACTGTTTGATACGGCCTCCGTCCCAAATGTATTTTCACCTCAATAAGTATAGACTTTTAAAAAAAATATGATGATGTATAAAGTTATATTATAAAAATAATAAAATTAGTTGGATTGAATGTTAAAATAGTGACATTTTCTGTAAATATATGAATAGTGTGAGAATAAAGTTAAAATAGTAGTTTTCAAATAACCTGAATTCAATCAACACTCCGATAACCAATTACATTTGATTATGAAACCAATCTCTATAACGCTCTAAAAACTCTATTCTCAATTTTGGAAGACATGTGGACTCACGAGAGAACCTCCAGATAAATACTTTCAAACAATCATTTTGTTGAGTTGGGTTTCTTCACGATTTTCATTTTTTTTATACACGAATATGGAAGATACTAATTCTTTAATGGGTGAATTTAATTATCTACCATAATAAGCTCCTAGTCGCAAAAAAGTTATTGAAATATCTTGAATCCTGACTACGAGTTAGGGTCTTTTTGCCCAATCAATGAATCACTGGTCCAAAGGTTTTGGGGAGCAATACCCTTCCCCACCACCCCACCACCCCACCACAAAATGGTAATATAACTATTCATGTATTTCACATCGGTAGTGAGTATGATCTTGTAATTATAACTATTAGTCTTGATCCCTAGGATTTGCTTGAGTTCTAGTCCTCCTCAGATTTCAGATTGAGAACAGGCCTCAACTTACTTTCAATTTACTTTTCACCTTAAACTTCACAGCTTATTGGCTTTGAGTGAGTTCCAACTTGGTTTGAGATAGGCCTTTACAATAAGCAGTATTTTCTGGGCTTGGACTATCTCAATAGGCTTCTAGGATATTATAATGTAAGCCTATGATACAGAGTTGAACTCTAAGTATAAAAACACTTGGGAAACTATAGAATTTTCGAGTGTTTTCTGAATTTTTGAGTGTTTCCCGTAATTCTCCTCATCTTCAACCTCTGTATTTATAGACATAATTTGAAAAACTTTCCGTTGGAGAGAAGATTTTCAAATCATGCTATTTTGGTAAACTAACGTTCTTCAAATCATCTTGCAGTCAATTCAAGGCATTAATTAGTGATAGCTCATTAAATGCTTCCTTGGCATTAATGCAACCGTCTTTGTAGTTTGTGTCATCCTAGGTTGTTGGTTGCTTTTGACTTTGGTACTGTCAGGTTAGTCAGCTTTGTGTCAGGTCCGTACATAGGTGGCAGCTTTTCATTGACTTATTTAGACCAGTCAAACGACTCTCTTCAAGTCCACTGTCATTTCTTCAGGTGACATGGAACATTCCTTTTGTTGTATTTAAGACTTCATTAAGTGTTGCAACTTGCAACCACCTTATTAAATGTTGTAGTAACATTTAATGCTTCAAGTGACTTCTTCACAGTAGGGTTGTAACTCTTCTGTATAAGGATAGTACTTCAGGCTAGTTGTACTTAGTCTTTTGTGATGAACTTCCCCTTGGTGGGTGTATTTACTAAATATGCATCTGGACAGTTGATCCACAAGAGAGTTCTTCTTAATCTTCAAGTGGCCTGTTGCCTGTTGAACTAGCCTGTTAACTAACGTGTCTACATAATACAACCTCCTAACATTTAGACTGTTTTTCTAAACTTATTTACAACTACTTTACATTTATTCTAAGGAGTTTTGTGATTAAATCAAAACATTCTTCATCTATTTCCCAACATTGGACAATCCTCTCACTTACAATCTGAATTTTAAGTGTTGAGTTAGACCTTCATACATGGTATCAGAGCCATCTCTCTACTCGATGTGTGGATCCACCTGTGAAACCACGTGTCGAGCCTGATGACCCTCTCACGTGAGGAAGGTTATTAAGGATATCGGTAGTGATGTGGGATAAATGTATATATATTCCATAACTGATGAATATTCCAGAATTCCATAACTGACTCTGGACAGAGCCAGAGTTGGAGATTGGAGAGAATTGATAAGATTACTAGTTAGAGAATTTATGGCTTGTATGAATAGTTGTAATGACGAACTAAACTCTCATCCTTATGAGAGTTGGAAGGACCAGAAGTCAGAACTGGGACAGATGTCTCGGATAATTATAGACCTGATTGGAGTTGCTGTGACTTGAAAGCAAGTATAGATATACCAATAACGCTGGAATAAAGATCAGATTATCTTGCATGCTTGCATCTGGTATGGAGAAGTGGATTCTGAGTAATGGAAATTGCACTTGTGTTATCACAGAAGATGTGAATCTCATATGTGACCACATGGTAGTCCCTCAGCTGCTATTTGATCCAAAGCAGCTGAGACAACAACTACCACCTGCCATGTACCTAGTCTCTGTGGTGGAAGTAGCTACTGATGTCTGCTTCTTGGAAAACCTAGATATCAACTTACTTCCCAGAAACTGACATGTGCCTGAGGTTGACTTCCTATCAATCTTGCACCCTCCATAGTCAGAATTTGAATACCCAATAAGCTGAAAATTATCATCAGCTGGGTACTAGAGGCCAAGATTGAAAGTACCCTTCAAATACTTCACAATTTTCTTCGCAGCTTCAAGATCAGACTTCTTAGGGTTCGCCTGAATCTTGCACATACTCCAACTGCAAAGGTGATACCAGGTCTGATGACAGTGAGATACAATAGAGAACAAATAAGGCCTCTATATAGTGTCTGATCCACCTTCTCGCCAGCCTCATCTGGGTCCATGCTAAAATTTGCCATCTTTGGAATCTTGGCTTCTCTGCTGCTATTAATTCCAAACTTTTCTATCAGATTCTTAGCATATTTAGCTTGGCTAATGAAGGTTCGCTGGGGCAGTTGCTTCACCTGATGCCCAAGAAAATATGTCATCTCCCCCATCATAGACATCTCGAACTGATTGGTCAGCAGCTTGTTGAACTGATCACATATCTTCTTGTTGGGAGAGCCAAAGAAAATGTCATCAATATATATCTGTACTAAGAGGATATCATCTCCATCTTCTTTCCAAAACAAAGTCTTGTATATCTTTTCCTTGTTGAATCCACTATTCAACAAGAACTAGAAAAGTATGTCATACCATGCTTTGGGTGTCTGCTTCAACCCATATAGAGCTTTATGCAACCTATAGACTTTGTTTCCAATCTCAAACCCTGGTGGCTGCTCCACATATACCTCATCTACCAGGATTCCATTGAGAAATGCTGACTTGACATCCATCTGATATACCTTGAACCCTTTGTGAACTGTATAGGCAAGAAACAATCTGATGGCTTCTAGTCTGTCTACTGGGGCAAAGGTCTCATCATAGTCAATCCCCTCTGAATGTGAGTACCCATGAGCCACTAGCCTTGCCTTGTTTCTTACCACTACATCATTTTCATCCTTATTGTTCTTGAAAACCCACTTTGTACCTATGACCTTCTGATGTCTGAGCCTCTCTACTAGGGTCCAGACTTCTTGTCTAGTAAACTGGTTCAGCTCCTCCTGCATTGCAATGATCCAATTGGGGTCTCTAAGAGCTTCTTGGATATTCTTGGGTTCTATTAGAGACACATAACAACCGAATTGAGAGGCCAAATTTAGCTTCCTTCTGGTTTGAACACCAACACTTGGGTCTCCTAATATCTGTGCAGCTAGAAAGTCAGACATCTTCTTTTCACCCCTCTGAGGTGCCATGGTCTGCTCCTCTTGGGTCAAGTTTGAACTTCCCCCTTGGTTAGTGTCAGGAGTCTTCTCACCTTCTTCCTTAGCTGAAGGTGAATTGTCAGCTGATTTGGGCTCATCATCTTAATCTGATTCTGAATCCATCTGAGTCACTACAACCTTGATCAGATATGGCTTGTCACTCAGATTCATCTGATCCATCTCATCTGCTAGCTTCTCCTTGTAGTACTCATGAAAAGATTCATCAAATACAATATGGGGTGTTTCCTCCACACAAAGAGAAACCTCAGCAAAGACTCTATAAGCCTTGCTACTGCTAGAATATCCTAAGAATATTTCCTCAGCAACTTTGGCATCAAAATTCTTTCACTTGGTTTTTCCATGGATGAAGCACCTACACCAAAAAATATGGACAAAGACAAGGTTAGGGGATTTACCTTTGTACAATTCATAGGGGGTCTTGCCATGCCTCTTGACTGGCAAGCATCTATTCTGGATGTAACAAGCAGTGTTGATGGCTTCAACCCAATATCTCTGGGGAGTGTTGAATTCAACCAACATGGTCCTAGCTGCTTCCTTGAGAGTCCCATTCCTCCTCTTAGCCAATCCATTTTGTTGAGGGGTTCTGGCAGCTGATGTTTCATGCTGAATTCCTTGCTCCCTACAATAGTCAAACACATGTGAATTAAGGAATTCTGTACCTTTATCACTTCTGATTCTGACTATGTTGAGCCCTTGCTCATTCGGGATCTTCTTGAACAACTCCAACATCTTGACCATAGTCTCACTCTTCTTGAACAAGAACACTACCCAAATGAATCTTATAATCATCCACTATCACACCACTGAAGCTAAGTGGTGAGACAGGTCCATGTGTAGCAGCTGGAGTGCCTTTGTAGTGGAAGTACTCTGCACATCCTTGAATGAGGCTCTTATTTGCTTCCTCTTCTGGCAGGCATCACACTTCTGATCCTTGACAGATACCTCATTTGGTAGTCCTCTAACTAGACCTTTCCTTGCAACCTTATTGAGGGTCTTGAAGTTCAGATGACATAACCTCTTGTGCCAAAGCAAGCTGACCTCTGATGTGCTTTTGGCAACAAGACAAGAATCAGTTTGGCAGCAAATCTGCAAGATACATGTTACCTCTTCTAAGGCCAGTTAGTGGCACCTGCTCATTAAAATCATTAATGACAAAGCAAGAGTTTTTAGAGAATCTTACTAAGTATCCCTTATCACAGAATTGAGATACTAAAAGAAGGTTGTGCATAAGTCCCTCTACATAGTAGACCTCCTCAACTTTGGTGCTTCCAATCAGTAGGGTACCAACTCCTCCGGTGATTCCAAAGTTGTTATCACCAAACACCACTCTAGGCCCATCCAACGTAACAAAGTCCAGAAGGAGATGCTTCTCAAATGTCATATGCTTAGAACACCCACTGTCCATATACCAGACAACACTCTTGGCTTCACTTCTCTCAATTGGAACACCCACTGTCTATGTCCTGAAATCAGATTCAAGCTTTAGGTACCCTTTCTTTGGGTCCTGTTTGGTTAGAATCAATCTTTTGGATCCACAAGTAAAGATCATCCTTATGGGGATTAGGTGATCTCAACCTCATTACATATTTATCCATAAAAATCATCTCCCTAAGAGGATTCTTTCTTGGGAAATGTTCAATTACAACAGGCTTGTATGTGGGCTGCTTATATGGGTAGTTTCTGCTCAAGTTTTTGAATGACTCATAAACTTTGGCCTTTGTAGGCTTATCAGATTTGGTTACCTTAAATGTAATCGAGGGGTGAGGGTAGGTTTGCTTGGACTTTCTTTGCTAGATGGCCCAGACTGATCTCCCCTCTGTTGATTCTGTTGAGGCTTCTTCTTCTTAGCATAACTATGAATTAGATGCCTCTTCTGACCTTGAGGCTTCTGAGTTTTAGACTTAGTTGGGTCAACAGCTGCTTCTGAGTTTTCTTACTCATCTGCCCAGCTGGAAACTTATTAGTCTTTTTACTCTTCTGCCCTGCTGGTCCTGGTGCAGGCTCAATGGCCCTTTACCCTTATGAGGATCTCTAACAGGCTCACTGTCTTTCTTATTTTTTGGTTTAGGTTTGGGATAACCAAGACCTCTTTTATCATGCACAGTTTGTGAGGACTCAACTATTTTAGACACATCAATTTTTGCCTTAGTCAGCTGGTCCACTTTCAACTGAAGCTGTTGTGCATTGTTTGTTAATAGTTCATTCTGATTAAAGAGTTCATCGAACTTGGCTGTCAGCTGATTGTGTTCATTATTTAAAACAAGATTCTCAGAGAGCAACCTTTCTATCAGCTTCTCCTGTTCCTCACATTTTCCTGCCAAGTCAGCTGATTGTTAGCATATGAGTTATATGGTGTGACTGATAGTCTAGAGTTCTCCTTCTCAAGTCTCAGGTTTTGAACCTCAGCTTTCAATTTAGGGTTCTCCTCTTCTAGTAAAGAACATACTTTTAAGGAGGATTGGAGATCAAACAACATTTTCTGTAGGTCTGACTCCACAGAATAGGTAGAGGAGCAAGATAAGCCAACAGAGGGTTGAAGTTTGTATCTCTTCTAACTTAGCCATAAGGCAAAGGTCTTCTTCTGATTTAAAATCAGATGAGAATGAGGATGAGCTGACTACTTCCTTCTCTTCCTCAGCTAGCAAAGCTCTTTTGTCAGCAAACCTTCTATCCCTCTTAAGTCTCTTCTCCTCTCTCTCTCTTGGTGTCAGCTGAGGGCAGTCATAACTGGAGTGACCCAGCTTGTTGCAAGAATAGCATACACCATCTCCTCCTCTCTTGGGACTTGGTTCACTCCTTCTTTCTGGAGACTTTTATCTGGACTCCTTGTCATCTGATGGTCTCCTGCTGTCAGATGACTTCTGGTACCTTTTGGAAGAATCACCACTGCTCTTCTTCCAGTGGGATCTATATTTCTGGAACTTATTTGACATTCTGTCAAATTTCTTAGTTAGCAAAGCTAACTGCTCTTTAAGGCCCAGGTCCTCTGGAGTAGAGAACCTCTCATGACTTTCATCTATAGCAGAAAATGCAACATTCTTAGCAACTGAAGATGATGATGGAGTCTCATCTTCTTAATCCTCCTCTTGAATATCAAATTCATAAGTTTTCTTATGAAATAGTACTGTATGATGACTGACCTGTGACAGGTTCTTGGTCTCCTTAATCACAGTCACCTTGACTCTCCATCTGGGGGTAAGGGATATGAGAATCTTATTGTTTATCTCTGTCTCAGAATATTCCTTTCCCAAGGAACTTGCTTTGTTCAAGATATTTGTTAATCTCATATCCAACTGATCAATAGACTCATCAGCTTTCATCTTGAACGTGTTAAATGTGTGAAGAACAGCTTGGAGCTTATTCTCCTTGATCTGATTTGTCCCTTCACACATCAAGGAGAGTTTCTCCCATATCTCCTTGGCAGTCTTGCAAGTTTTAATCTTTTCAATGTACTCCTTAGACAAAGTCTCAATTATCTCTATCCTGGCCACCTGATCCAGATTGAATAGCTTCCTTTCTGAATCTGATAAATCACTCTTCTTCTTTTTAGTTTTGGTTCTCTTGCTGATTTCAACCTCAAATGTTTTTCCATCACTAACGGGCTTCCAGTAGAACTTTATAGGGTCCGTCCTCGAGCACGTCAAGCATACGATCATGGATAGCTCCCAAATGGTTCACCATTCTGAACTTCCAATAATCATAGTGTTCTATGGAAAATTCTGGCAATTTCCTAGTTTTGGAACCACTCTTCTTGTAGGAAACCATATCTGCAGATGTGTTAGATATAAAGCACATAAGGGTTTTTCAAAACGATTTTCAGGGATTTGTCTTGGTGACCACCAGAAGCTTTCTCAGGCTGTGGTCTTTTGGACACACAGCTCTTATACCACTTGTTGGTCCCAAAGAAAGGTTTTAAGGATAGAGTACTGAAACAAGTCTAGAAGGGGGGTTGAATAGACTTGTTTACACTTAAAACTTTTTTGAATTTGGCCTTTTGTAAAATCAGTAGACTACCTTAAGGGGTCGTCTGATTTTGAAAATCAACACAAGTGTTGAGTGCGCTAGTGAATAATTTAGTGCGAAAATGATTGAATAAAAATCCCTTTTAATGTGAGTGTGCACAAGTATGTAAGACAGAAAATAAAAAGCAAAAGACACAGTGATGTATAGTAGTTTGGATAACAATCCTACTCCACTCTCCACAATCCAACTGGAGTTGTGGGTCTCTCTACTATCTTTCTTACTCCCTTACTCACTGACTTTGAGAGTACTACTCTCTACAATCTTGTTAGTGCAAAGGCTGCAAATAAAACTAATCAGCTTCTACAAAGTTTACAAAGAATTTGCCTATTTGAATAGAGTTGTGAGTACAGTGAAAAATGAGCAGCATTACTACAAGTTTTTTAATTATGTAGAATAACGTTAGGTTTTTCTTCACTAGTACTCTTATTTATAGGGATCGATAACTAGCCGTTGGTGATTGACTCAAATCGCTATAAATTTGGATTCAATCAATCAAAGTAATTGATTGACCCTCTTCTTGATTTTTGAGAGTTTTTCAAATCTGGGCATTCTAATCAATCAAGTTTGTCCCCTTTATTGATTGCCTTCAATCCTGGAAATCTTCTAGTCGTTGCTTGATTCTGTCCCTTGATTAGATTCGCTTCTTCTTGGACAAGACTTCAGTGCAAGTCATCCTCCGTTGTTCTGAGTACTCAACTGATATGGTAGACCTCAGCTGATGGTGTGCTCCTCAGCTGATGTTGTGAACCTCAGCTGACATCAGAATACTCAGCTGGTCCTGATGGTCCTCTTCTGGTCTGAAGCTGATGTTGTGGACCTCAGCTGATCTTTGTCCTTATCTTGACTGCAACTGGCTCTTCAGCTAGTCTTCGACTTCAGCTGGTTTCTTCCTCTTCCTTGAGTTCATCTTTTCTTGAGGCTTCACTTGTGTCAACTGTCTTGGTCTTCTGTCTTCTGGAATCTGCTGTCTTCAAGGAGCTCAGCTGACCTTCTTCTCTGTGAACAGTCTTGAATCTTCTAGGTTGCAAGGTTCCCCCTTACATAAATACCCATCTAATCCTACACTACTCATCATCTTAATAATAGGTTCAGCTAGTCCTATTATAAACTAAGTAGTTTTTCATATCATCAAAATATTAGCATTAATATCCTAACAGGGCACTTTGCTCAAAGTTAAATTCGTAGTGGTGTTTGAGTCCATTAGCTTCTCCAAGACTATCAGAACCCCATTCAAGTTCCATGGTTGATTGTGGAGAATCCTCTCTATCTCCACTGCATCTCCAAACTCGAACACGAATTTATCATCTCCCAAAGCCGAGGCTTTCAAGGAGTGAGATAGTCTCCGCACCTTCTTATCGCAACCCCCAATTCTTGAACTCTGATTGCCTTTTGTCATCATGAACCTTCCAACAACAACATTCTTCTTCCCTACCTGCTCATAGTCATCGATATCAATTTCCGCACTCTCTGTCTTAGGGAGCTTAAACTTGCTCCACATAGCATTCAACTCGTTGGCCATTAGTTCTGAGTTGAAGTGAATTGCGGGTTGAGTAATGTTTCCAAAGATTTCTTCAGGTATGAAGTGCTCTTGAATCAAACCCAAAAGACTGGTATATATAGCCATGGAGGTAGATCTTCCAAGGAAAACACTCGATCGCTTAGGACCCTCACAAGCCGCCTATGGGTAGCAGTACCGCGTGGAGTTGAAGAGCCTCAAACCACTATTGATTGAGCAGATCCGGTTTCATTTCTCCGAGGGATATGAAATCCCCCGCGGAATGATGAATTTTCTCGTTTGGTCCGCCCAGTTGCATTTTAGTGTGGAGTTCCGAGAGAAATAATTCTAGAGAGAGAAAGCATTTGATGGTTGTGTTAGAACTGGAGGGCAATTAATATATTAAAACAACTAATATGTCTGTTATTATTTTATAATAAAATAATAAATATCATTTAAAATTAATATATTTAATATAAATTACTAAAACTCGTTAATAAAACAACGGCTCCCTCCGTCGTGATGTAAATTAACATTTTGTCATTTGGGTGTCCCAAGGCAAGCTTTGCTTTTTTTTTTCCGGGCACTTACTTAATATTGAAAAAATACACACCTCATTTACTTTTTACAGCCTGTATACTCTATCTACCTTTTTACCTGTGTATTACATTTCAACCATTAACTCTAAATTAAATAGTATATTGTTTTTAAAAATATATATATATTTGTGTGTGTAAAAACTAAAAAGTAAACTTAAAATTTGTTCTTTCCATTTAAATTGGAATTTTTACACTTTGATCATGTAAATACCTTATTATTCAAGTTTAGTCAACCACTTTTTAAAAATACCAAAGTAGTAAAAAAGTAATACACATTGGTCAGTGGGTCCTACACCTTTGCTCCCCCCACTTATACCGTTTAACCACCCACCAACACACCCACACCCAACACCCCCCAGCTTATTTCTGTGGAAATCCACAATGGAATTCACGGCAAAACCCGGCGGACAAACCGTATTTCCAGGTAATCTCATTACCCTAAATTTGAATTTTCAAATTGTAGTTTGTATCATTTTTCTCATTCGATTCTTGCTGCCAATTTCAAGTGGGAACATCTCTCCTCTCAACCAACGCCTGCGTTTATGCAAAATGGATGTGTGTATGATTCTTGCTGCCAAATACAAGGGCGAATGCAAATTCATCTTAGTCCGATCATCCGATACATTCCATAGTATCAAGAATCAAGTTATTGGTAAGTGGGCTGAACTCCAGAAGTCTTCATTTTTCGTTTTCATGTTCTATCGGCGATTTTGAGAACGTTGCATTGGAGAGTGATGATGATCTAACAAATATTCGTACTATTTCCTCTAATTTATCATTAAAATTAGTCACTGCTGATGTGTGTGAACTCGCCCCCACTCCACCGAATGATCAGTTTGTTGCAATCCCATCATGTAGTTCAAATGATAATGAAGCTTTTGTTTCTTGTACGCCATTTTCTTTCCCCAATTATGATGTATGCCAGTTGGTTGACAAGAATTCATATCTATCTGATAATTGGGGTGATCTTTTTAAAAGTGGTATTGGGGCAGTGTTTCAGGGTGGTAGTGATGATTTTAAGGTTTGTCTTAGAAAATATGCAACCAAAATGAGTTTTAGGTTCAAGTTTTTGAGGAATAATTCTGAATACATACATGTTACTTGTTGGGAGTCTCTCACTTTTGGGTGTGAATGGTTTATTCGAGCCAAATTAGTTCATGGTTGTGGGGCATTTATTATATATAAGGAAAATTTCACCCATAGATGTGTAGGAATGTTGTATTCTGATAAGACAAAAAGGCTCTGCCCTAAAATTATAGGAAAACTTCTTATTGGTGATGTGAAAAGTAATCCCGATATGGGGGAAAAGATGTGGCAACTGTTTTTCGAAATTCCTATGGATATGAGATCCCATACCATATAGCTTATAGGGCTGTTGAATCAGCTAAGGAACAGATATTTGGTAGCTATGATGATTCATATGGAGAATTATCCTGGTATACGGCAGCTCTGCAACGTACTAATCCGTGTAGTATTGTTGAACTTCAAGAAAACAACACTTCTCATCGTTTTGAACGTTTGTGCATTGCCTTGAATGCATGTGTTGAGGGTTTTAAGTTCTGAAGGCCATTGTTATTCATTGATGGCACCTTCCTTAGGGGTCGAGCAAAGGGCACACTACTTGTTGCAACTGCAAAAGATGGCAATGACGGTAACATTCTGAAATAAAAAAATTCTGTATAATTTTTTTGTCATGAGTCTGACTTTTTTCATGTGATTTTGTGTTCTAGGTTTGTTTCTGCAGAAAACACATCCAACTGGGAGTGGTTTATAAGGAAAATTAAGGAAAATATTAGGCATGAGAGGGAAATTATATACATATCTGATAGGAATACCAGAATCCTTTCAGCACTGCATGTTGTCTTCAAGGAACCCAAGCATTTCTACTGTTTTTGGCACCTGCTAAACATTCTTAAGGGAGGTTTTTCATCTGGTTGGACAAACTCTCAACGAGAGGATCTAGGTGAGCTTTTCAGGTTAGTTGCTTATGCACCTGATGAGCGACTTTTCAACCAGAAGATGGAATTGTTTAAACATATAGGAGGTAAGATTGCGAAAGAATGGGTAGCCCAACTCCCCTATGAAAAGTGGGCATTTGCATATTCACCTCACATAAAAAGGTATGGTGAGATGACCTCAAATGCTGCAGAGTCGTTTAATGCTTGGATTGTTGAAGCAAGATCATTACCCGTCACCAAGATGCTAGATTGGATTCGTCAGAATATTGCGGCTTGGTTTGTTAAAAGGAGGAAAGATGCAAATGAGTGGACTGCTGCACTTGTCCCAAGGAAACAAACTGATTGGGACCACATGTTTGACATTGGGAAAGCATGGGTTGTGGCATTGTCACCAAGAGGAGTTTTAAGGTACACATCGATGTTTCTTGTACGGTCGATTTGAGGAGCCATAAATGTTCATGTGGGCAGTGGTATGTAACGGGGTTCCCCTGCGTTCATGCTGTGACCGTGATAACAAGAAACTGCCCTTCCATTTTCACATACATGGATAAGTACTTTTTCTCGACATTGTACATTATCTGTTACAAGGAAGATGTAAACCCCATTCCAGATACTGTTAGTTTTGAATGTGAACCTCCAGCTGATCAACCCAAGTTGCTTCCCCCAACCCTTAAGCAGAAACCTGGTCATCCCAAGAAACTGAGAAACCCCTCATATGGAGAGTATCCCAAAAAGAAACCGAAACTCTATGGTTTATGTGGCAAGAGGGGAATACATGATCCAAGATGCATCAAAGCACAAACGTCAAATCCAGGGGTCTACAATTGAAGAGGTACACTGCTTGCAATCTATTCTGTATTATTACTTTCAAACTTTTGTTATATTCCATATAAAATAAATCAACATATATAGGTCCCTGCGATAAATTCAATTTTTTGTTTTGCAATGGTTGGTAAGCTTTATTTTAGGGGGATATACTACAAAACCTCGAACAAAAGGTATGAATCATATCTCTGTGCACAACAAAGTTTTTGTTGTGTTTTTTGGGGGTGACTTTATCTGATTTCCATGTTGCCCATTTTTATATAATGTATTTTAGCTCTTTGTACTGTTTGGTAAACACTGCTGATGTTGTTTTTTATTTGAAATTTTGATATTTTATTTGTCAGCACATTAGTCAGATTTTCTGTCACCAGAACTAAATATTGATTTAGATATATACTTTCAATCACTTAATATGTAAGGACCCTAGAATGCCCCATTGTTTACATTACCAAGTTTATGTTAGGTGGACTGTTACAATAGCTTACAGACAATGAAACTAACATAGCTAAGGATTGCCTCAGTTTTCCCTAATGCTGATACAACAATGAAACTAAAATAGCTATTACAATAAATGTCACTATATTTCCAACCAACAATGTTGACATTGTTATCAGATATGTGCTCTTATTATTCCTTGTTGGGGCTCTTGTATTGCATTCTTGCTCTTCATTGATAGGACTTGAGATGTCTCCATGTGTAAATTGGGCAGGCTCACCTTCTATTAGACTGCACCAGTGCGAGAAACCATGTTGGCGGCAAAAGTAGAACAACGTTCCTGGATTTTTTGGCGATTCCGAAACTAGAATGGATGCCGGAGTGTTGCAGGTACAACAAAACGACCTGCTGTACCTCAGATATGCATCAGTGTTTGAATGAGAGCTTGACTGTGCCATCCCCTAGCTATGAACAAATGTGCAGAACTAGAGTATGAGCAATGGGAAGATTTTCTTTGTTTAATGCAACACCCCTTAACATTCTGCTCTTTATATAAGGCTGTTCTTTATTTTTTTTTCTTTTTCAACATTTCCCTGGAGTTTGTAAAAATGGTAACCTCTTGTTCTTATCTATAAAGCTGCAAATTGTCCTATTTTTCATCTCTTTTTCAACAGTTATGTACTCAGGTTGAGTTTTTCCAACGGCTATTATTTTCTTATCTATAAAGTTGCAAATTGTGAGCTGGGCCATTCCTTTTGCAATATTATGTATCCTATTTTTTTTTATTAATTCTGAGCACAGGCCCAAATATGTGAGCATTAGATTAAATATGGTTTTTTTTGGTGTGCAAAGCCCAACACCAGAATGTGCAAGGCCCAGCTTGTGCAACATTTTTTCTGCCCCCCATATGCAAGCCTAGGTTGTGCAAGGCCCATATGTGCAAGACCAAACCAGAATGTGCAAGGCCTATATTGTGCAACCCATTATCCTTTTTAAATGTGCAAGACCACTGTGTGCAAGCCCATTTGTGCAAGTCCTACTTTTTTCACGTGCAAACCCTTTTTGTGTAAGGCCTATATGTGCAAGCCCACGAATGTGCAGCCTACTTTGCACAGGCCCACGAATGTGCAAGCCCAAGAATGTGCAGCCTACTTTGCACAACCTGTATTTATTTTGGTTCAAGCCCAGTTTGCACACACTTATTTTTTTCCTTTTTTTTTCTCGGCCCACATTTGTAGAAGGCTAGACTTATAACCGATCCAAATATATATATGCAGATATATTCTTACCACCTTTGCATAACTTATAGATATATGTAAAGAAGGAAAACAGAACACATCATGTAGATAACAAAAATAATCTATTCCCCCAGAACACAGCATGTATATCTTTGCCATTTACAGCACCCAGCATATGCATATCATTTTTACAGCCCTGAATTTATATCATTTGCAATTCACAAAACAAACCACTATTACAATCATTTACCAATCTTCACAAAAAAACACATCACCAGTACAGATTCAAAAAAAGATCACCCAACAGCAACAACCTTCATCAACTACGACAACCTCAAGCTTTCTACAACATACTCTTTCACCCACGTCCCCCTCCACATGTTCTTCAAATACGGCCCACGATAAGCACTCATTCGCATATTAAAGATATAGAATGTCCCCAACGGAAAGAGCTGACATAGTAGTTCCTCATCATTACCATCAATCTACACTAATGGATTTAGAGTGTATTGAACATTAAACAATGAAAGTCCGGGGTCCAGAACAATTGTTCTTGCCTCCAGGAGTCTGGTTTCAAAATGTCATCCAAGATCCACAATTTTAAAACATTCCCCTCATCAACCACTCTACAGAACAAAACCATCCTAGAATCATCCAAGGCCCTAAGCATAAAGTCCTTGCTTACAGCACAATTTTCTGGAAGCACAATTCTTTGATAAGTTTTGTTCTCCAGACTAAACGACACAATGAATTGGGCTTCGATGTTCATTATAATCCAATGTAAACTTCCAGAAACACAGACACCTGGAATTCCTAAGGGATCCTTAAATGGGAAATCAGGGACATGCACCCATTCGTTTGAATTCGAGGAATACAATCTAACATCACAACAAAAACTTTCGGTTCGGTACACTGTGACTCTAAGCACCATTAAATCCCCAGTTCTTAAGTTACTACCCATCCCAAAGAACACAGATGCAATATCACATGATTTTGGAAACGGAATGTAACAAAATGGAATGCCACGCATTTTACCGGTGGTAGGGTTGTGGATGTATAACTTGTCTGACCAAGAAGTAAACAGGGCAAACCCTCTCCAGGAAGCCATCACCTCTCTTGGGGCCTCGTATTCAGTCCAGACTTTGTTGTTTTTCAAAGATCCTTCCTTTGTTGCCCTGTAATACAGTGGAACATTCCCATACTTTGCCCCCCTAAAAATCACCAATTTTAGTTGGGCTCTCATTTAGGCTTCATGAATATTGATGAACCCTCTGCTCGAAAAAATGTCCCGGAACCTCCAGCACTCACATTTCAATCCACCCAGGAGTTTGGCACGAAACATGGAGAATATGTACTCCACAACATCATCCGATAGTTCTTGAAGAATCCGTCGCGTAAACAAAATAGTCGCCATTATTTCTTCCCTGGAAATTTCATTTGAAAAGTTTCGTCGCCTAACTAAACGATTTGCCATTCTCTCTTCCCTCGAATTTTTCATCGCAAAGTTTGGTTTATCGGAATGTGTGCTCTCTCTCTCTTTGTTTCTTTGGAGAGTTGTTGAGTCCTCCTTTTTTTTTGTTATAAGAGAACCTGGAGTTGTAATATTCGTGTTTTTTCATCCTAAGTGTCTTTTCAAGAATAATCAATCAGTTTTGTAATTAATGTAGAATTCGAAAAGCGAAGAACATTATTGGTTGGTTTGATTAATCTTTTTTTAGAATAAGAAACTGTAATAACAAAAAGAGGCAGGCAATGGGTATTTTTGTCTTTTCCCCCCATTTTTATTGCAGTTTTTTTTTATGATTTTTAAATGTTCTTTTGCAAAAAGAATTCATTTTCAGCATTTTTTTACAAGGATTTATTATTTTTGTTAAATCTTCTCTCAACTTAAAACAACGAAATATACAAACCGTTTTTTTTGTCATTCTTTAAGTAATTTTTATAACTTAACTTAAAAAATGACAAATTTTTTTCACATTGGTTTTTTTTTTTCAGTAGTGAATGTGTATTAATTGTTGAATATATCAATAATCCCAAAAGGCCCAGCATGCACGGGGACCATATTTTTTCTTCTTTTTTTGGGTGAATAAGTGGGCCGTGCACATTGGAAAAATTGCACAGGAAAAATATTTTGTCATTTTTTGAAGTTTAGTTATAAAAAATACTTGTAGAAAAAAAAAACTGAGCAAATGTGTATTAATTCTCAAATATATCAATAATCCCAAAAAGGCACAACATGCACAGGGCCCATATTAATATCTGGGCCTTGAACAGGAAAAAACAATGCACAAAGCCCATATTGCACAAAGTACACCCATTTTTTGCACCCAAAAAATATATTAACTTCTGAAAAGAAATAAATTTTTTTGGTTCTTTTGTAAGGGAAATATCTAGGCCTTGCACTTGGAATTACGTTTGCACACAATGGGCCATTGAACACAATGGCCCATTGCACAGAAAAATTTAGTACCCCCATAAGTGGGCCTTGCATGGGCGGGAAAAAAATTGCACAGGGGCTCAACAATGCACGAAGCCCATATGCACACGATGGGTTTTGCACACGGCCCATTTTTTCAAAGGGACATACGCACAGGCCCACACGAAAAACTAACTCCTTATTAGAGTTATTTCAGGCCCACAAATACAGTGACTAAGTTGCACAGAGTCCAATTGCACAGGCCCAAATTGCACTTGCCCAAATTGCATTGATATCGATGAATATCTACCATAAGTGGGCCTTGCATGGGCAGGTAAAAATTGCACAGGGGCCCAACAATGCACAAAGCCCATATGCACACGGTGGGTTTTGCACACGACCCAAATATGCACACAGGCCAATTTGTACCCGGCCCAAATTACACACGTCCCTTTTTGCACACGGACATGTGCAACGGCCCACACGAAAACCTAACCCCTTATTAGAGTTATTTCAGGCCCACAAATGCAGTG